>JASCZW010006513.1:0-92626 GCA_034211315.2 Aedes japonicus
TTCACTTTGTTTGTCGTCTTAGCTGTTTCCGCGAAACCGGTCGATAGTCCGACAATACACTCAAATAATAAATGCATAGTAAAAATGAAATCTGCCACATTCGAAGTTTCATTTTTGGAACAAAATACTAAACTCACTTTCATTCGGAAAACAAACTCATAGAATTTTGTCGTTTTTAATAGAATTCAATTCCATGATATATAATAAACAACTACTCATTGCAAATTTAAAACTAAAATAGAAGCTCGCTAGAGCTGACAATCATGACGATAAAAAAAGAATCAGTCAATCAAAAATAACTCTCAAAAAATAAACCCTAATCGCTTTACAAACGATCATTCTCTGAATTGCAACAGACCCAGCCAACCACGATTCATTCGAACCTGTTGCGATCGCAAATTGCGGCTTCAAAACTCACCGGAGCGCATCGCCCCTCAGGCCGTGGTTCTACTTCGTGGAACAGAATATCCTCATCGCCACATTTGCTTCCTACTTAGGGGCTCCTTTCCAAATGTAGCACCCGTAGCAAGGTTGTTTCAATAATTAGCACATTCATTAAATCCACTCACCTCAGCAGGATTGTCAGCTGCAAATCATGACTAAGACGATCCAAGGCCGCCGTTCCTTCCACTCGGATGGAGTTGATTTTTTCGCGCAGATTTCTCGAACAAGCCGCGGCCCCGTGACGTTCCCGAAGGATCTCCAAGATATTCGGCTGACGCAAAAATGCAACCACCTATCAGAGATAAATTATGACCATGTAACTTCACAAAGCAATCCTAAACATCCCACCGTACCTTATCATTGTAAGCCACCGGAATCTCCGGCGATCCGATGCTCAAACGTGGTAATGCTGGTGGTCTGGGCGGAGGGATGGGAGCAATATCCACCGGAGCTACTGCAGTGGCAGCAATCGACTGCTCAGGTCTGTGGCGTGCCCGAGGACAGTCGGTAGGCACTCGTGGATCCATAAAAGACGTACGGCGATTGGCGTGATCAATGAAAAACTGTTTCCCGCTTTGGTCCACCTTTGTTTCCCACCCAGAAGGTAGATCTTTATCTGGCGAAGCGAAACAATTGACAAGGGTGACGAGATCACGGTTGTGCTGGTAGCGTGAAAGCAGGTGCGGGTCCCGCCGGACCCGGGAAACCATGTGCTTCAGTGCAGCATTGCGATTGTAGATCTGAATGGCATCGGTGTTTGCAGTGAAGCATCGAGTAGAAATCCGGACGACAGATCATCAACAGGGCAGGATGAGCAGCTCGATCAAACTGAAGGTTTTCGATTTGAGCAGCATTAATTGCAACCGCAATAGCCGAGGCTCCTTGACGTGGATTAATTGGTTCAAAACCGAACCGTGGCGGACTTCTACTGGCTGCGTCACGTCGATCGTAGATCGTTCTTCTGATCGACTGATAGCGCCGATCGAGCTGTTGACGGTGCTGGTCAGGACCGGAAACACCAGATTGTGCGCCAGGTCTCTGCCAAGAAGTGCTTCTCGTGGCGTGATCGATATAAAATATTCTGCCATGACTATCCATTCGGGCTTCCCATGCTGGAGGAAGTGGTTCATCTGGTTCCGCAAGTGCTCCCCGAGCACGTTCCGGAATGGACGGTAGTCTGGTGCTAGTCAAGTGCCGCATAGGAGAATCAGTTTCGATCTCATCCTCTCGACCTTCACCGACTCGTAGTTGATCAACGCGGCTTCCGGTGACTGCCACAAGCTCATTGTAACGCATTTCAGGTGAAACAACAATTTCAGGAGAGAAAACATTTCGCGGTCTCAAATCCGGTGGTCCAAAGTTGTCTGATAGCACCCGAAGCCTACGAGCGTGATGCGTTGGAGTTGGAGGGCAAATTAGATCATTTCTGGTGCATCCCACTCTAGTCAATGGACGAGGCTGCGGCCGGACTGGTTTTGGATGCATAATGATCGGAGACGATCGATCTGGAGAATGCTCCAAAGGTGATCCCGAGCGAGTGGATGATCCTGATGGAGGGCTTCTTGCACAAGGGGACAAGCTTTGGATGGGAAATATAACGTGGGTTGCTCTTATGGGTTCCGCAATGAACATTTCATCTGGAATTATGGGACCGTTGATGGTATGCTTCGTCTTGCTATTGGACAACGTTCTTGTCAACGGTCTATGAAGATTCACACTGCATTCGCCAACAACATCAACACCGGTAGTTTCAGTCGAACAAGATGGCTGTTGATCATCCTCAGGAAAGCTATACTCAGCTCGAGAGGTTTTTTTCAACGGGAGTTTAGTTATGTTACTGCTACTGGGTTCTGCAGCTTCAGCAACGGTCTCTATATCGGGATTGGCATTCCTGTCCAGTCTTGCTAGTCGCAGCGGTGTGTTATCCGATAAGCTTCCATCAGTTTCAGGAGTTGCTAATGGAGCACTTTCGTGTATTCCTTCTAAAGGCTGCTTTATCACACGTGTTACTTTCTCATGCCTCAATTGCTTCGGTTTTTGCTCGAAAAACTCTCCTGGTGAAAATTCTACACCAGAAGATGTACTTTCTGAGCCTGCCCCGTAGCTTTGCTCATCCGTATCTATTATATCGAATGAAAATTCTTCAGATCCTTGCTGAGATTGCAGCTTTCGGTTGGGCTTTGGAGGCCAAGAACGCTCCAATGGACGATGTATTTGTATAGTTGGACTGACTACTTGCGTTTGAGATTGATTTTCTGTCTCATTTTGATTATCCCCAGTGGCAGTCGTCCAAATCTGAAGATAATCCTGTGATGGTGATGATTTGAGAGATCCGTTTGGGCGTACTTTTTTCTTCGTTCCGTTCAAAGCAGGTTCCTCAAACGATGTTGAAGCTACTTTGGCTTTTCGACGCACGCCTGAACATGGAGCTGAGGAACTGGAAGATCCACACGAATCACCGTGATGTCCACCATTCGATGTTGGAGTAGTAACTAAACAACACTTCGGGGAAGGTTTTCTAGATGGTTGTTGCTCCCGACCAGGAGATGAGACTGCAGCATCTAAAATAGCGAGGTATTAATAACGCAGAAAGAAAACAGGCACACCAAACTTACCGATAAAATTTAAACTCCCTACATCATGCTTTTCAACATCAGCCTGTCGCGATTTAGCTTCAAGCTCCTGTTGGGCAAGGATTTCAAAAATTTTCAGATCCAAACACTCCTCATACGGCGTAGGTGGAAGGTTTGATTGATGTTTCAATTCCAGTGGATCTTCATCATCATCATCATCATCATCATCATCATCATCATCATCATCGTCATCATCGTCGTCTTCGTCATCGACTGTCTTCAAAGGGATAGTAAATTGATGGCTGGTGCTTGCTTCCGATACTCCAACAGCCCCTTCAAGTTCCTCCTCTGACTCATTTTTCGGTTGATCAGAATGTTCGCTAGCAGAAGCCATTTCGGGAAAATGAACCTCCCGAAAAAAAAATCAATCGTTTATATGCAGCCCAAACTCTTCTGACACCAACTTCGATGTACGTCTGAAACTTCTTACTTCACTATCATTACACGATAGTGGCGACAGTTTGTCTAGGCTTCATGGCTTCATTAAATCCGTGCACGATAGCGGTCAGATTTCTTGCTCTTCGACTTCCTAACACCGAGACAAAAAATCCCATTTTCCTGTGATGCATTGACCTAAATACACTTAAAATCAATGAGAATCAAATCACGGCAGGATTCCTGAACACATTCATGTTCATTTTATGCATTTTACTCTGATGACATACGGCACTGTAACTTTTTTCTTCAACGAGACGACTGCACTTTTCAACTATCACAATCATTGCTTCCACTTGGAAATTTTCAGCACATGAACAAACTCTTCAATGAATGACACCGATTTGCATCAACTGGGCATGAATAAATTGAACCAATCTACACTTTTTCCCTATCTTTTCATCAAACATATTGAAAACAATGAAAACAGTAGTCCAACTAGAATCTATTCTTGTCAGAACGATTGAAGAAAAATCGCATTTGACAAGACGGTTGTCAAATTATGACACTTTGTGCAATCGAAACGCACACCAATTTCCAGCGGCGCTCTTACGCACACCAACGAGCACGGCCCGCGTGGAACACGTGCGTAAATATAAACAAACCGGTGTAAGCACCAACACCACACAAACAAAACCGACAGCACTATGCTAGCAGAGACGCCGAAAACAGCTGATTGCCAATGACAGCATTCGTGGGAGTGACGAAGAAAAGATGTGAAGCGATATTTCGAAGGCTGTGTGATAGGAAATGGTATTATACAGCATGGTTTGTGTTTGAGCTATCATAAAAGTGCTGCTACCTGGTAGCTGTATTTTGATTACTATCACGACACGGACAATTGAAACAAAGCGAAAGTGAGTTGATTTATTTTTGTTTTTTAATGGTCAGTGACATAAATTGAGTAATTGCACTTGGACTCAAAATTCAAAGTGTGCGATTATTTCAAGATTTATGCTTTCAAGCATTTCCAAAATAAGAAAATTAATAATTTCCAGTCTACAGTTCTCAACACAGAATTATTTTTAGAAATCTTGTACTGTTCCATTACGGTTTATTCATGTTTTGCCGCATATACCAGTTTCGATCGGGTATAGTCGTATTTTTGTATTCTACTGAAGTAAAACACTCACACTTGTAAGTGGCCCCAACAGAATCTATACTTTCGATTTAGATCAGCTCTCAAATTCAATATATCAACGCTCTTTGGAACTACAATCTTTGTTTTTGTTTTGACTCGCAGTGTTATATTGGAAGGTATATACGTTGTGAGTTTTTAGGGTGAGTTTTTGGGTGAGTTTTTAGGGGTGATTTTTATGGAATTTCGGATGGACCAGGAGAAAGAACGTGAACTACTTTTAGGGTTAGAAATAAATCAACGTTTGTATTTTCTCAAGTATTCGTTTGGAATGAAAAAGGCAAGTGACTTTATGCAGTGCCGTAGTTTGGTGGGGGCAAACCGAGCAGTGGTTGACATCCCAACACCTCTGCTCAACCACAGCAAGGTCCAACTCCTAGCGCCGATCGCAATTTCTTGAATGAAACCGACGGAAGGGCCTTTGTCATGATGTACGCCTGCTGGTCCGATGAGCAAACGAACTCCACTGCAATCACCGCTTGTTGAATGGGCTCTCTCCAGAAGTGAAATTTGGAATCCACATGTATCAGACGTCCATGGTCTCGTGCATCTTCAGCTATTCTGATGGTGGATTGATTATCCTCAAAAATCGATCTTGGGGCCTTAGGCTCGTGCCCAAGATCCAGAAGCATCCGTTTCATCCATAGTGTATGGCATGCAGCTGTAACCAGTGCCGCAAGTTCTGCTTCGGTAAATGACAACGAAACCGTGTGCTGTTTTCTTGTTGTCCAACTGACTGTGCATCCAGAAACTTTGAAAACACAGCCTGTGATCGATCGCCGATCGATGAGGTCATTTTCCCAGTCTGCATCTGAGAAAACATGCAACAGTTCATCTTCCGTTTCAGCCAGTGTCCCCTTCACATATCTGAGAACCCGCTTGAGGTGTACCCAGTCGTCCTCATTCGGACAGGCCTGGAATTGGCTGTTATAGTTCACGGCTGCAGAAAGGTCAGGCCGAGCAGTAAGCGAAGCATACATTAAATAGCCTACCAGCTCTCGGTAGGGTTTCTCCGTCTTCTGCTCCTCTACCCCTTTATCCAACCGCAGTCGATTCTCCATGGGAGTTGAGATTGATTTACAGTCAATCATTTTGTAGCAAGCTTTCAAGGTATTCTCTCTGATTGATCTTCATGGTGCCAGCCTCGACGTTCCTCTTGATCGTCATCCCGAGAAACTGTTTCACTGCTCCAGCGTCGATCATCTCAAACTCTTCGCTGAACTTCCGTTTAATTGCCTTCACGATTGGAAGCGACACTCCAATGATCAAAATATCATCTACATACACTATGACGATGATTTTGTCACGTCCCTCGGCACTGGTGTACGGACACTGATCATTTGCACGCTGTTTCAATCCTATATTTTTGGTAAACTCGTGAAACCTCTGATTCCACGCACGGAAAGCTTGTTTGAGCCCGTAGATGGAACGATTCAAACGGCAAACCCGGTTTTTTCCTCTGCTGAAATCCATCCGGCTGGGTAAAATAGATTTCTTCACTAAGTGTGGCATTCAAAAATGCCGTCCGCACATCCATCTGGTGAACATGCAGCCGATCGTGGTTCGCCAAGGCCAGAACCGTCCGAAGGGTGTCCAATTTTGCCACCAGAGAATAGGTTTCAGTATAGTCAAAGCCTTGTTTTTGGCTGAAGCCCCTTGTTACTAGCCTCGCCTAATACCTGGCAGGTACCTCGCCATCCCCACGTTTAATGCGGAACACCCATTTGCAGGAAACAGTCTTCCTACCTGCGGGAAGCTCTGTCAAGGTCCACGTGTTGTTCTTCCGTAGCAAATTCATTTCGTCTTTTACAGCCGCTCTCCAATAATCCCAATCATCACGCCGTTTCAGCTCTTCAATCGTGCCCGGAATATTGTCAACGTAACTCATCGCGTTTAATGCAAATTCAGTGTATTCAACCTCAAAACCGCTATGTCATGCTGGTGGAGCACGATCTCGCTGCGGTCTTACTTCCTCTAGGTCATCATCCGCTGTTCCATCCTCGGATTCATTGGACGCCCCGGAAATTTCTTCCACTTCGCTAGGCTGAAGATTTTCGAACTCGTCTGCAGACGACGTTGCATCACCACCATCGTTGGCTGATTCATCTTCTACCTCCGTAACAGGATCCAATGATATTTGAATGAACTGATCAACAGCAACAGGCTTGGACTGCTCTTCTCCTTTAATTTCCGTCTCCACAAAAACCACATCTCGAGTGGTCACAATCCGACGCTTTACTGGATCCCAAACTCTGTAGCCATTAGGAGCATAACCAAGAAAAATTCCGCGCCACGATTTAGAGTCCAACTTTTTCCTAAGCTGCGACGGTACGTGCACGAACACGAAACTCCCAAACACTCTTAGTTTAGAAACGTTCGGCTTCCTGCACTCCCATAACTAAAACGGCGTTTTCTTCGTCTGCACGGCACAGATGGGACTCCTGTTCAGCAAGTAAGCAGCTGCAGCAAGTAAGCAGCTGTACGGCCTGGCCCCAAAGCTCCTTGTTAACGCCCGAATCCAATAACATTGCCCTAGCTTTTGCAACGAGGGTGCGGTTCATCCGCTCGCTGACCCCGTTCTGCTCAGGGGTGTAGGCCACCGTCAGTTCTTGCTGAATACCCTTATTTGCACAGGATTTTCTTGAAAAGTTTGCCGGTGTACTCACCTCCGTTGTCACACCGCAGCCGAGAAATTTTCGTGCCGAACTTGGCAGTCACCATCGCCTCATACTGTTCGAAGCAGTGCAGCACTTCACTCTTCGACTCGATCAGAAACACAACTGTGAAGTGTGTCCAATCGTCGATGAAGATGACGAAGAACCTGAACCAAACAGTCCGACGGAGGTCACTGGACCACACATCCGAGTGAACCAGCGCGAGCACCCGCGACGAACGTTTCTCTTCACTCCGCGAAAACGGTTTTCTAGTTAACTTCCCGGCGATACACGTCTCTCAAGTAATTATTCCATTCTGTTTCTTTTCAGTGCCCTCGCTTAAACACCGCACGCATACCAGCTTTCTCAACTCGCATCACCAAAAACAAGTTGTATCGTAGCTGCGGTATAAACAGTACATTTTTCACAGTGCACTCAATGTTTCTTCCATCGGCAATCGATATCACTTTCACTGTTCCACCGTGTTCTGCGACAATGGACTCACCGTCCTTCGCAACTGCAATTTCGACCGGCTTTTCCAATCGATGAAGTTCCGTGAAAACCTCTCTGTGATGATCAGACGCTCTCCGTGATGATCAGACGCTCCAGAATCGATGAACCATTTCGTTTGTGACGCCTGCTGCGACGCACCAACACAGCCACTGACACCAACAAAACATACACCAATCGACTCAGCAACATTTGCTTTCGAACTGCGATTACCTTTCTGGTCTGACGGTTTCTTCTTCTCCGAACAGTCAGCTAACTTGTGTCCTTCGTTTTTGCACCGAAAACACCGTATCTTCTTCGGCTGCTTCATCCCGAAAAATGCAGCGTTATCACTGTTGGAGGGAAACTTCTCTGAATCAACACACTTTTGCTTCGTTTCCTCGTCGAGCAATCGACATTTGACAAATTCCATTGTCAAATGGAAAAAAATCCGTCTCGAGAGCGGTGACGACTGTGGATTACGATGGACCAAGAATCAGCAGCAAGTGACATGTATCCAGCTGAGTGTCTGCATCCAGCTCTTCCATATCCGCGCCGGTTCCACGATATTTACGCAACAGCTTGTTGAAACGAAGGAAGTGTTCCTGCAGTCGCCCACCGTCGAATCGCATGCTCAACATTTGTCGCATGAGGTGCATCCGACTTGCGATGCTCTTCCTTTCGAAGACACGCTTCAGTGAATCCCAGACCTGGTTCGGTGTGGCCTAGTCTTGGACGGATGGATTCGCGAAATCAAAATCGATTTGCATTTTCGCTCTCTCTTCATCCGTTGCTCGCATAGCTTATTCTTCCCCAGTCACTGTTTTGCAGTGTCGCCGTTCTGCTCTGCCAATTCGACCAAATCACCTAGCTCTGATTGTACACAATCCCACAGCACGTGCTCCTCCAAAAGCACTTGGACGCGGAACTTCCACGCGGCGTAATTTGTTCTATCGAACAAGGCAACAAGAAAACGATCACTTTTTCCTTCCTCCATTATCGCGACGAATTAACTTTTTCCTCGGCACCGAAACGTCCTGGGCCCATAACCTAATGGGATTTCGGATGAACCAGGAGAAAGAACGTGAACTACTTTTAGGGTTAGATATAAAACAACGTTTGTATTTCCTCAAGTATTCGCTTGGAATGAAAAAGGCAAGTGACATTTGTACTTTATGCAGTGCCGTAGTTTGGTGGGGGGCAAACCGAGCAGTGGTTGCCATTCCAACATTATTAAGTTTGGGACCGAGCTCGGAACCAATGCGTTGGTACTTCTTGAGCCGGAAAATTTATCCAGTTTTCTTCTTGACTATCCAGCTGCTGGTATACTTGCGCAACTTGCCGCTGCTGGCATAGTTACAGAACAAACTTTTCCCGAGCATCCATACGTTTGGACCTGAAATCAGCAAGCGATTGCCGCAGTCAGAGGACTTCTTGGCGAGCCTTCCCGGGGGCCACGTTTTCGGCTTCCATGGGCGACAAAGTGACTCTCGGCAAGCACACAATATTGTTGTTGTACAGAACATAAATTCGAATCCAGAAGAATGTCGGGTCCTTTAGATCAACGCATCAGACTGAAGCTTTTTGTTTTCTGTAGACTACGTTGGACCCGCCTAGCGGATCAGATTTTGTTGGAGCAGACAATTTTTGTTAAAAATTAGCCGGGCTATTTGCGATTTCCGGCCTGGAAATTACAAACAAATACAAAAATGCTCTAGCAGTTCATATTCGGTGTCGATCTTTAAATAGCTGCTTTTGTGTCACTCATACTATGAGCCTTCAACAGCTTTTCAGTGGAGTCCTAGAGACGGATTTGTTAGCCTTGGTCATCTCTCTCCATTCCAAGAAAATGGCGAACATTTCCCAAACAAGTCAATTCAAATTCTTCACAGACACCCTGGAACACGTTTTGTAACTCTTCCACATCGGACAACGCCACAAGATTATCATCTTTGTGAACCACTAGCAAGACACTGCTTCTTCCTCTTTTCTTCTCATACATACAAGGATCGGTAGTTGATTGCTGGAATTGTAGTTTTAAAGGTAGGCGGTCTTTATGTCCAAATGTTTCATTGTCATTTAACGTTTGGCTGCGACTGTCAGGAATGTCTGGCCATATGCTTCACGACTTTTTCATCTTCGTTACATTTCAGCTTAAATACACACTTGGAGTTTACCAGCTTCTTGCTCTTCGGTGATAGATCGGTTCCACGCCAAATCAGTAAATGACAAAACTTTAGTATTTTAGATTCGACCGAAACTTTGCAAACGTGTTCCGAATAACAGTATAAGTGTTTTGCAATGACGAACGGTCGTTTTGATACACAAGTTACTCTTGAGAAGGGCTTCTGTATTTTTTTCAGATGTCAATCGTCAATTTCTGTAAAATTCTCGAACTTTCAATGATACACCTGCCTCCAGTTTCTGTATGGTATTGGAACGTCCATTAATTACGTCGACGCAAAATTTTTTTATAACTTTTTATAACCCCCGTTTTTTGTATGGACCTTCAATTTTCCCAACCCCCCCCTCCTTACTGCGTGACATAATTAATGGACCATCCCTATCCTCAGATACGCCCGCCGTGACGATTCTCCATCTTCTCTTGAAGTCATCGGTATCATTTGCTTTCTTCTTAATTTCGAAGAGTTTCCGCTTAACTAGGGCCCAGTACTTCTCTATTGAGTGATGTTCTGGACAGTTTGGTGGATTGGCTGTTTTTGGCACGTGGCCTCTTGTACCTTACACCATTTCAGGACAGATTTCTGCATTTTTCGTACACATCCTTATTAATAAGCCAGTAGCGACGAAACTTTTAGATTTTCGACCACAACTACATATGGCCTGCCAAATCAAATACTTCTCCGGGAATGTGGACACCTTCTTTTTCTGGAAATGCTCGGCAACGGCGTTTCTTTGCATTCAAAAAAATAGTGAAAAGCTCCTTAGCACGACTTTTTGCAGTGAAATTTTGCTTGTCATCACGGTTTGGCACCATAATTTTGATCTGTCTGCAATTATACAAAAAACAACTTTTATACCAAAACAGAAATGTTTCAAAAGTGATGTTTAAATCTTACAGACACTGTACATTTTGCTGTCACTGTGGGACTGGGTTATTATGTTCAGGGCTTTTATTCAAGAGAATATTGAAGCAAAACCAACCGATATAGAGTAGAATTATTCTATGGCCTCAAGGCTACTTACCTCTTATAGCGGACCCTCCGCGTCCTACTCTTTTCATAAAACCTAAGTCTTTAATTCTTTGTCAGCGTCTGTCTTAAGAAACACTTGTCGATGACCTCTCCTTCATTCGACAGGTCGGACCCCTTAACTAAATAATAAGTTGTGAGAGGGCTTTGATCACCCCTTTCGACAATGAAGCGATCTATAAATTTATTGCTGATACTAACTGTATAGGTATATTTAGTATTTAATCGATGACAATTAGAGAATACACAACAATGAAATAATTGCCAAGTAAATGAAAAGTGCGTTTCTTTAGATTATTTACGATCTGGAGCCTTTTAGTTCCTCTTTCGAAAGATCTTCGAAAAATTAAAAATTATACAGGTAACGAGCAAAAAAAGAATCGTGTTCCATCTTACAAGCCTTTCCTATATGTTAGCGGGAGCGTGAACGGGAGCTATTTCTGTTTGCAATTTGACAAGCTAGCGAGAACGTGAACGGCATCACCTATCCATTATAGCTCACAAGCTGTACCATGTGATAGGGGAGCTAGAGCTAGAGCGCTTATTGATATGTGACTCCCGAACTACTGATCGACTGCGAAAGCTAGTTGTACTGAGTGAGCGAGAGCGGGAACGAGATGGAAAGGCCCATCATCTGATTAAATTCTCTCCCAAACCAGAAGAAGGTTCGAGACTGCCATGGAAAGAGCGACAGCAGATGGAAACTCGCAAACGGATGGCAGTTTTTCTTTCACGCTCTCGCTCAACATTGATTTTCAATGATCATCTCTGTATGATTAAATTTGGAAAAATCCTCCTAAGCTAAAGCAGAATGTTCTGACGAGATAGAACTCCAAGTTCGAAATGTATGAACAATTCCTATTGAACAAAGATGCTGTAAGTTCTACTTTGGCCTTATTGGATTCGACCCGCTTCTCGTCCTTTTCAATGAGGTTTCGAGTGAAATTTCGTCAGAAAAATCTGTTTTCTTACCTAAAGCTCGGTAGCTTGCCCACATTATGAGGGAACGTATCAAACTGCATTCAAACGATTCTCTTCCTCCAAATATCGAAAAGTTGGTAGATGAACTGAAAGATGGTCTCATCGAGCAGTTCGGGGAAAGAGAATCGAATGAACTGATCGCTCAAGCCTTATTTCTCGATCCGCGGTTTAAAAAGCAATGTTTTGGAGATGTGGAGATTTACAATGTGACGAAACAAGGCCTCGTGTACAAAATGCGGAAGAATGTTGGTACTGTATGGAAATCAGCAAGCAGGCTGATAATGATGAAAAGGTTGTGCATTCCTGCAACGCTGTACTTTGTGAACAGATCTTTTCCAAAGCAGAACAACTGGTTGGTGAGAAACGTAGTAGGCTAACCGCGAAACATATTTCGTAAATTGTAATTAATGTTTAAAATCGAATTTTAATCGAATATTTCAGCGATAAATACAAAGAAGCGTTCAACGCGCAGCTAGAGTAAGTGTATGATGACTGCCCGCAGCGGGACGTAAAAATCGTCATTGGTGACATGAACGCTCAGGTAGGACGGGAGGCAATGTACAGACCGGTAATAGGGCCTAACAGCCTGCATACCGTATCGAACGATAATGGCCAACGATGCGTGAACGTTGCGGCCTCCCGTGGTTTAGTAGTTCGAAGTACCTTCTTCCCCCGTAAAGACATCCACAAAGCCACTTGGAGATCAGCTGACCAACGAACAGAGAATCAAATCGACAATGTTCTAATCGACGGGGAATTCTTCTCCGATATCATCAACGTTCGCACCTACCGCAGTGCGAATATAGACTCGGACCACTACCTAGTTGCAGTATGTATGCGCTCAAAACTCTCGACGGTGTACAACACGCGTCGAACTCGGACGCCACGACCTAACATTGAGCTACTACGGGAAACCGGAGTTGCTCAGGAATACGCGCAACAGCTAGAAGCAGCCCTACCAACGGAAGAGCAGCTTGGCGCTGCTACTCTTGAGGATGGCTGGAAAAATATTCGAACCGCCATTGGTAGCACTGCATTATTGACACTAGGTACTTCTGCACCGAATCGGAAATATTACTGGTTGGATGGCGAATGCAAGCAGTTAGCAGAGGAGAAGAATGCAGCACGGGCGAGAAAGCTGCAACACGAGAGCGAGTATGGAACGGTATAGACAGGTACGGAACAGACAAAATTCTAGTCTTCGAAGGAAAAAGCGCCAGAGGGAAGATCGAGACCGCGAAGAAATGGAAGCACTGTACCGTGCTAACGACACACGCAAATTCTATGAGAATTTGAACAGCTCGCGCAAAGGCTGCGTACCACAAGCTGATATGTGCAGAAACCTGGATAGCAACCTTCTCACAGGAGAGTGTGAGGTGACTGAAAGGTGGAAGCAGTACTTCGAAAGTGGCTCGGTAATAAATCTAGGAACACGCGCAGAAGATGACAGGACCCCAATCCCAACCCTTCAGGAAGTTGAGGAGGAAATTGGTTGGTTGAAAAACAACAAAGCCGCTGGTGTTGACCAACTCCCAAGCGAGCTATTAAAATACGGTGGTGAAGCACTGGCCAGAGCGCTGCACTGGGTAATTACCAAGATTTGAGAGGAGGAATGTTTACCGGAGGATTGAATGGAGGGAATAGTGTGTCCCATCTATAAAGAGGGCGACAAGCTGGATTGCTGCAATTATCGTGCGATCACGCTACTGAGCGCTGCCTACAAAATACTCTCCCAAATACTATGCCGCCGCCTGTCACCAATTGCAAAGGAGTTCGTGGGGCAATACCAAGCGGGATTCATGGGTGCCCGTGCTACTACGGACCAGATTTTCGCGATTCGGCAAGTGCTGCAGAAATGTCGCGAATACAACGTACCCACACATCATCTTTTCATCGATTTCAAATCAGCGTATGATACAATCGATCGAGAAAAACTGACGCGGTTGATCAAAGCAACGATGGACCGAGTGATGTGTGTCGTCCGAGTATCAGGGACGCTCTCGAGTCCTTTTGAATCTCGGAGAGGGTTACGGCAAGGTGATGGATTGTCGTGTGTGTTGTTTAACATTGCACTGGAAGGTGTGATTAGAAGAGCTGGGATAGACACGAGTGGCACGATCTTCAGGAAGTCTGTCCAACTATTTGGCTTCGCCGACGACGTTGATATCGTAGCACGTAACTTTGAGACGATGGCGGAAACGTACATCAGACTTAAGGCTGAAGCTGGTAGGATTGAGCTTGTGATTAATGCGTCGAAAACAAAATACATGAAGGGAAGAGGCTCACGAGAAGACAATGTTAGCCTCCTAGCACGAGTTCAGATCGACGGTGATGAAATCGAGGTAGTAGACGAATTCGTGCATCTGGGCTCATTGGTGACCACCGATAATGACACCAGCAGAGAAATAAAAAGGTGCATTATGGCTGGTAATCGTGCCTACTTTGGCCTCCGAAGAACGCTAAGATCGAACAAAGTTCGCCGAACTACTAAGTTGATTACTACAAGACATTAATTAGACCGGTAGTTCTCTACGGCCACGAAACATGGAGATTGCTAGTGGAGGACCAACGCGCCCTTGGAGTCTTTGAACGGAAGGTGCTGCGTATCATCTACGGTGGAGTGCAGATGGAAGACGGAACGTGGAGGAGCCGAATGAACCACGAATTGCACCAGTTGCTGGGAGAACCTCCCATCGTACACATTGCAAAAATCGGTCGACTAAGATTGGCTGGGCATGTCGTAAGAATGTCGAACGACAGCTCTGTGAGAATGGTTTTCGAAAACAAACCAACAGGTATAAGAAGAAGAGGTGCGAAACGAGCAAGGTGGTTCGATCAAGTAGAAGGCGTCCTGCGGACCCTCCACAGACAGCGAGGCTGGCGAGTGACAGCCATGGACCGAATAGAATGGAGACAACTTCTGTGTACAGCAGAAACCACGCCGGCCTTAGTCTGATTGGTAAGGTAAGGTAAGAAAGAGCAAATGAACGGTTCCGAAGAACTACCTCACTTCAATGAGCAGAACTGTTCGGAGCCGCTCCCTGTTAACCATTTGGTCCACCTCTAGTTGAGTGTCCTGTCCTGCAGGACGCAGGATATCGGTTGTCAATGCCGGCAAGGGTGAACCCGGCCGGTAAATGTTATAACTTCAGAAGAAATCCGAATCTGCTTTTGTAAAGAAATATTTCAATCGATGATTTCTCGCGAAGATAAGTTCAATCTCAAAGATATAATCTACCAGATCATGAAGGAATTATTCCTCTACTGAATTGTGGTATTAGTTTTTTATTTAACTGAGCTTATATTCGCGAGTATTCAGCGAATGAAGTGTTTAGCAGATTCACCATTGTCGCGAAGTTCTTCGGAAATTATATCTAGTGATTGATGATTATTTGTTGCTCTTCATATGAAGGGTGTTCCGATCAAAATTTGGACAAACAGTAATGTGTGTGAGTCGATCAAAGTTTTTATTAATAAGTAAAATTTTTTTTCGTTTTCTAGTTCAGTTAATACAGAATACAGAAAAAAAAATTCAGCTTCTTAGCGACATCTCGAACGGAGAGGTTGGGGCTCCGCTCGAAACAGCGGGCAATTCTTTTTGTCGTCGCAGTGGCCTCCGGCTTTCGATTTCCCCCGATCCAGCTTTCCTGGCTGTCGACAAACGTTCACCGAACACCTTTAATACGTTGCTAACAGTTGATTTAGCCACATTCAACAGTAGTTAGAATTTTTGGTTGCACTTGCAAAATTTCGATGCGTTGCTTCTCTTCCTTCGACGACATTTTGATAACTGAAGTGATAATCTCAAAATCAAAATAAAGGCATGATGCTACACGTCCACATCTTCAAAATGAGGGGTGTGCTATTTTTTTTAATGCACGATGAAAGAAAATGCGTCAAGTTTAAATCAACCAAATTTTGATCGAAACAACCTTTAGATCTGGTATTCGCAGCACCCCACGTTTCTCTTGGGAGATCTCGACGAAGCTGCCATTCACCGGCAAAAACCGGTTACGACGGAAGTAAGACGAAGTCTTGTCGAGGCGATTGGTGTTGATTGGCGATTGAAGAATTGTTTTCTATTCTTTACAGTTATGAAAAACACTTGTCAATACGAAAACTATCTATTTTTATTTAATTGATCGAAACTGTCCCTTCATTTGCTCCAATTGCTGTAGATATTTTTTACTACCTAGTAAGTTAATTTTACCCTCCGCTGGCATTTTTCGGATTGCTGCAATTTACGTACTTGATAGTTTACCTAAAATAAGTTACACCGAAGTTTACCTGCCAAGAACGTCAGATTCGTCGTTGCATAAGAACAACGGCGAAATAAAAGAGATCATAAATTTAAATTGCAACACCTGTTCTTTTGCAAAAGTATGTGTGAGGTGTGAAAATATTCATTAGTCAACATTTTTCCGCACAGCAGTCTAATAAGTATGACATTTCATTTAAAAATAGAACAATGGGTCGATGGTTTGGATTGTTCAAAACATATGGTCGTCATCTGAATGCTCTGGACAAAGCATTATGAATAAATTCTAAATAATGAATGAATAAAGTCTAAACAATTAAAAATCTGAATTCGATTGGTGAAATTATATGAATGATAAGTAGTGACAAGTATTTAATATATGTTTAACGCACTTGTTATGAAAACAGCTGATATATTTGTATCAATTTCGCTTAACACTTAATCGGTACTCTTTTATTGAAGTGTCTAGACCTTCTTATGCCATTGCTTCGCTGACGCTGAGAAAGGGAGAAACGTAATCCCATATTAATTAGCAAGCAACTATCCATAGTTGGCTCACCTGACAAAATAGCTGACACCTTTCTTTCTCGCAACAAGTAATTGATTATTTGTGTTTACAGGCCTAGTACATCGCACATCTTTTGTTATCACATATTGCTCGTCATCGCCAGAGGTATTATTTCTCAAAGACCATCAAGATCTGAAATCTATTCTCAAAGGCATACCTTACAGGTATGGAATTCCTGCGAAGGTATGATGCCCTCTCGGAGATGAACCAAAGCCGGATAATTTATAGCATCTTACTGAATTTCTAAGTTGAACTCGTGCAGCAAAAGAAGCATATGTTGGTCCTATCTGTCGCTCGCTTGCCGTCGTCGATGACCACGCGCAGCAGAACGATAAATATGACATAAGATAGCCAATTTGGAACGCTGGCTGCCACTGTTGGTTGCTCTGATGGCTGGACGATGATGCGGGTCGATCGAGACACGTCGAGATTTTCCTCCTGCGATAGCCATTCTGATTTTGAAAAACGAGTCCAGAGTTGCGTATATCTATCTACAAGGCGACGCTCATCCAAAGGCAATAATGATTACTCTGTGATATTTCGCACCATTTGAAGGTGGTGGCGGCGATGGTGGTGGCTGCAAGAACAACTATGAACGAATAAATTTTCAATTAAGCGTCCGATTGGCAGATACACTTTGCTATTTCTCACTTGCCCATCATCATCCGGGGCGCTCTATGAGCATTATTTATCGATCAAGTTCCATTCCGGACAGCAAGCGAGCCAGCTCGCAATTTTGCAGCATTCGACTTGGTACGGAGGATGACGATGCACCGATTGGCGATGCGATGGGATCTGCTTTTCTATATGGCAAATTCAATTATTGCTGTGAATCATGAGTTCAGAGAATGACTATGGTTTGTGGTCGAGCGATGTGATGCGGTGGTGTTGATCGTGTTTACTATTATTACGGTTTCGATAATGACATTATTTGGGTGAGTTTTCATTGCAATTCTAGGGATTATGTGCTGATTTCCCAGCTGTTTAACGAACTACTGACTTCATCGCTTTGGAAAATAAGTTTTGAATGAACGTGGTGAAGCTAAAAAAACTACAAAGCCAAAAAAGTTGTATGCAAAAATGACAATAGCAATGTCTATTGAATGTTATAATCATGTTTTGAATGTTTCGTGACAGTTACCAATTGTAAAATTTCTATTTGGCATGATGCTCTTGGCATAAGTTTGCTTTACATATGCGCTTCGGAATAATATAGGAACCGTTTAAATTTCTGAGCCGTGTTGAAATTGTTCATACGATTTGAGGTATGCGTCAAAGGGAAAGCTGAAACTTTCTTTGACAACCCCTAACTTTCAACTGACAAGAACTTGGAACGATATGTTAGATGTATTCAAATCTAAACAAACTCTTTAACTGGTAAAATCAGATTCATGGACAGATTTTTAATGCTTCATGTTTGATCGATCTTTGGAGCTGTCGTGAATGGGAAATTCACAACTTTGCTAAAATTGTGCGACAGTTCATTAACTCACAATACAAGCTCCATATTTGCAATAATTTTTAGCAGATAATTGCAATTGATTATCTGCTTATTACTAGTAACTGGTAATGGTAATTTTGCTAGTTGATGCCGTTTCTACATACATTAGCGATGATGATGTTGGCTGGCTGGCTTCTACCGTCCATACCATTTGACCATCTTACCAAAATACGGCTGCCAACTAGATCACACTTATGCACACTTATTTGGATGCGCCATCCGGCTGCCTACAAATTCACCACTGGCTACAATTCACCACTGGCCTACAAATTTACCGACTGCATAACCAATAACTGCCTAGCAACGGAAGCCTAGCCAAAGGTAACAGAGCCATCAGCTACCTGGCTTATGGCCTCCAGGGTACTTGTCACTGCCAGCTGTTAATTCTATACTGGCTCATTGCTTTGAGCAACTCCAAGGCTGCCGAGCAAATGAAGCATTTTGTGAAGTTGTTCCTCTTTTACAGTGGCTGGCACAAAAAAGATCCACCCATACCTTGGTTTGACGCAAAACTACTGTTAATTTCTATTTTAAGAACGAAGATAAAAAAGATATTATAAAAAGACTGTTATGTGGAATGACATAAAAAATGATCCATTTATATTTAAAAAAAAAGATCCAAAATCAACTATTATTTTAAAGATTAATACTCAATGTGCCCTCCCTTGGCCTAGAAGATCATCTGCAACCGTTTTGGCATGCTTTCCACCAAGTTTTTGAGATGCCGTGGGTCCAAATCGCTCCAGCCCTTCTCCAGTGCAGCAAAATAGGTTTCTTTGTTCTTTACACTGGTTTTTCCACTCTGTTATCAAGAATCGCCCCCAATGTTAATACAAATCCTTTTGCTTCACTGTCAAATGACGGGTCTGACTTTGATTCGGCTGAAGAGAGAACATCAGACAGCTTTCCGGAAGGTGCTTCACGGAAGCGAAGACGCGTCCGCCCACGGAAAGTTGCTGAGCCCAAAATCAGCCTGCCCATTTCAAGGAAAGGTGGAGAAAAGGAAAATCCTAGTCCTCCTACTTTCCGCAGTACTAACTACTCCCAGGACTTTCCATCTCTCCCGGAGACATCCAAAACTCCTGATGCCCTAATTTTAAGAACAGAAGCTCCTTCCTCGACTGGGCTGTTCTCATTTGATGACATTGTCGAAGGTAGCTTTAAGTATCTCGAAATGTCTGACCCTCTCAAAAGCATTGTTTTGGAAATGGTTCCCACAATGAAGACTTTTTTGAAGCAATTGACAATTAAGTGGCCCCTCCTTGCAGCAATCATTTCCTTCGATGGATAATTTTCCAAATGAGGTCGGGGATTTGATCACTGTTCTGCAGTGGAATTGTCGAAGTCTTGGTCCTAAATTGGAATCTTTTAAATTTTAAGCTCACACTACCGGTTGTGATGCATTCGCTCTTTGTGAAAAATGGCTTTCGCCCGAAATCGATCTTTCAATTCATGATTTCAATATTATTCGGCTTGATCGTGAGGATTCACGTGAAGGTGGAGTACTTTTGGGGATCAAAAAGTGCTACTTCTTTTATAGAGTGAATTTTCCTCAAACTCCAGGTATTGAAGTTGTCGCATGTCAGGCTGTTATTAAAAATAAAAGCCTTTGCATTGCTTCTGTGTATATTCCTCCAAGAGACTCAATTAACCGAAATAAACTTTCGGAAATTTGTTCGGTTCTTCCTTCTCCACGGTTGATCATGGGAGATGTTAACTCTCACGGTACAGGCTGGGAAGCATTGTACGATGACAACCGGTCTTCCCTGATATAGACCTCTGTGACAACTTCAATATGACAGTTCTTAACAATGGAGAAGTAACACGTTTCGCTGGTACATCCTCAGTTGGCAGTAGATTATACCTCACACTTTGTTTGAATTCATTATCGTTGGATTGCACGTGGAATGTGATTCAAGATCCCCACGGTAGTGATCACTTGCCCATAAAAATTTCGGTTGCCACAGGTTGCCGTCGAAATCTGTCAACGTCATGTATAATCTTACCCGTCACATCGATTGGACAATGCTTAGGACAGCAGTAGATGAAATCGCAACGACGGTAGAAAGGCTTTCACCGCTGGAAGAATATAACTTCCTCTCCAACCTGATTTTAGACAGCGCGCTTCAAGCTCAAACTCGACCAGTTCCAGGGACGTTATTTCGCAGGAAACCTCCTTCTCCATGGTGGGATCACTAATGTACCGAGGTTTACCGTAAAAATTCCGACGCGTTTAAAGTTTTCCGCAGACGTGCCACACGAGCACTTCGAAGTATACACGGCTCTCGAATGCAAACTTAAGAGCCTCATCATGGCCAAGAAACGCGGCTACTGGCGAAGATTCGTGGACGAGCTATCGCGCGAAGATTGCGTAACCGAACTACGAACAACGAGAGCGAGGAGTACTCGGACCAATGGATCCTCAAGTTCGCGAAAAGTTTGTCCAGAATATGTGCCGGCACGCATCATTCCTCGCGAATCCTAGAATCCGATAGATGAGATCAGCCAACCTTTCTCAATGGAAGAACTCTCTCTCGCGCTCCTTTTGTATGGCAATATGGCTCCAGGCGCTGATAGAATCAAGTTCAACTTGCTTAAGAACCTTCCAGACGTCGCGAAGAGGCGCATGTTGAATTTGTTCAATCAGTTTCTTGATCTAAACATTGTACCGGATGATTGGAGACGGGTGAGAGTTATTGCCATTCAAAAACCTGGTAAGCCCGCGTCCGACCACAACTCCTATCGACCCATCGCGATGTTATCTTGTATTCGAAAGTAGTTGGAGAAAATGATCCTTTGTCGTCTGGACAAATGGGTTGAAACGAATAACCTGCTTTCAGATACTCAATATGGTTTCCGCAGGGGTAAGGGAACGAACGACTGTCTCGCGTTGCTTTCCACAGATATTCAGTTAGCTTTTGCTAAAAAAATAGCAAATGGCTCCTTTTTTCTTAGACATAAGGGGGCTTTTGGTTCTAGTATCTGATGAAGTTCTTTCAGATAAACTCCACGCTTGTGGCTTTTCACCATTAATTAATATTTTTTTGTACAATTTGCTGTCGGAGAAACATATGAGCTTCTCTCGTGGAACCTTTACAGCTTCACGATTGAGCTACATGGGTCTCCCCAGGGATCATGTTTAAGCCCCCTTTTGTATAATTTTTATGTCAAAGACATTGAAGGTTGTCTAAGTGACAATTGTACGTTGAGACAACTTGCAGATGACGGCGTAGTGTCTGTAACGGGATCCAATGGGGTCGATCTGCAAGGACCCTTACAGGATACCTTGTACAATTTGTCTAATTGGGCTCTAGAGCTAGGTATTGAATTCTCTACGGAGAAAACTGAGTTGGTAGTTTTTTTCTAAGAAGCATAACCCTGCACAACCGAAGCTTTAAATTTGGAGTAAGCCGATAATTCATTCTATGTCATTTAAATATTTTGGGATCTGGTTCGATTCTAAGTGCACCTGGAGATCCCATATTGAGTATCTGAAGCGAAAGTTCCAGCAAAGGGTCAACTTTCTCTGCACAATTACCGGGACCTGCTGGGGAGCGCATCCGCAAGATCTTCTAATGTTGTACCGGACAACGATTTTGTTGGTTATGGAATACTGTGGTTTTTGTTTTCAGTCAGCGGCTCGGTCGCTTTTCATAAAACTGGAACGTATTCAGTATCAGTGTCTTCGAATCGCGTTAGGTTGCATGCACTCGACTCATACCATGAGTCTTGAAGTGCTGACTGGCATGTTACCACTCTCGGATCGGTTTTCAGAATGATCTCTCCGGCTCCCCACCAGGTGTGAAGTTATGAACCCTCAGGTGATCAAAAATTTTGAGAAGCTCCTTGAGTTGAATCATCAATTTTGCTTCATGACTTTGTAGCATTTGTACATAACACAGGATGTCAGCCCTTCGCCGAATATTTCCAATCGTGTTTGCTTCTCCGACCTCGACAGTTCGGTTCATTTTGATTTATCCATGAAACAAGAGCATCATGGAATCCCAGAGCATCATCGTCCTATGATTGCTCCGGTGATATTTGTTGCAAAGTTTGGCCAGGTTGATTCCACTAAATCATTCTTCACTGACGGATCATTGATAGAGGAGTCAGCAGGCTTTGGTATATTTAATGAAATTTATACCGCCAATCGTCCACTTTCTTTGTTCCGTGTATGCCCACTAACACCGGATCAGTATTTCATTTTCACGGATAGTCTCAGTTCTATTGAGGCTATTCGCTCATTGAGGCCGGTAAAGCACTCCTCGTACTTTCTCATGAAAATACAAAAGCTTCTAAGTGCTTTATCTTCGCGTTATTTCATCATCACCTTTGTATGGGTCCCATCTAATTGTTCCATTCCGGGCAATGAGAAAGCGGACTCGCTTGCAAAGGTGGGCGCTATGGAAGGCGATATTTATAATCGACAAATCGCCTTCAATTAATTTTTCCCTATGTTTCGTCAACAGTCACTCGTCAGCTGGCAGTATGAATGGAGTAAAGGAGATTTGGGGCTATGGCAATATTCATCATCCCAAAGGCATCGAATAAATCTTGGTTTGGGGGGATGGATGTGGGTCAAGACATCATTCGTGTGATGTCTCGCCTCATGCCCAAGCTTTATTCTTTAAACGATCATTTCTATTTTTTGATGAACGGCGCAGGCATTTCGTACTATAAATTTCCCCGGTCACGGCCAGTCCGGAGCGCAAGAAGAGAGAGGCTTTGACATCCCCTTCTTGCTGATTGTCAGCCAAAGCAGCACCTTCTTGGGGACCTTGGTGTATGAAATGAACTTCACCCCGGACCTCACTTCCTTCGTGGGGGAAGTAAAATGCGAAGTGCTCTGCCAGTCGTTGCCATCCAGTGTGAAATAGGTCTCGTCGTCCATTCGCCGGGAAAATCAAGTTGACCAGTTCTGAAACCAGTGCACGTGAGTTCCGTTTCCTGACATGTATGTTCATGTTCCTGACATTCATGTTCATGTTCATGAGATCGGTTCAACCGGCCAAGCGCACGCAACGATGTAGCCACTTTTCACTCGATCTTCCTCTTCAGCATCCTTTGGAGCTTCTTGTCGCTCCGGGGTCGTCGGCAGTCAGGAACCGGGCTTTCTTCCGATGCTCGAATTGTTGTCTAATAGTGTCAAGATGTTATAGATGCCGGAACGGGCGTATCCGGCGTCCACAAAGTGCCGCATGACGTCCGTATTCTTCGAATGCGCACACTTCATCACGGTTAGAGTTCGACTGATAGAGCTGTAAAGTTTTGTCGGCTGACTCATGGGTTACTATGATTAATGCTGCATGGGTAGCTTCATCAGTGCAGGTGAAGGTAATCCCATGAAAAATTGTCATTTTTTTTCCATTTTTTATAATGCAAACGTTATTTTGCGCTAAAACCATGAGCCAATAAGAGGCCAGTACAAGAGTTATGTCATACCAAAAATGAAGTTATTTTGGTTTTCGGAAATTGTTAGCCGAAGTTAATTTGTGTGTATAATACACCCAAGTAATACACACAACATCTTTTTTAAACGCTTTATAATTTGTTTCATAAATATATTATACACGTTTTGCCAAACATTTCATGTTTGGAGCGGTTTGTATCTCTCCTATTCTATATATCACTCTGACAAACGGTCGAATTAAAAATACTCTTTTTACTGCTGCAAGTGATTAATACTTCATTACTTTATAATACTTTATATTCTTCAAAACATGGTTCCATGCATTTATAAACAATAAACAGGACAAGATTTTATGCCCTGGGCGTTGGTAAAACCTTGTGGTAGCTTGATAACTACCAGGTCCCAGGGCTTATCTGGATCTTTACCCAAAAGGGAAAGATGCAAACCAGTGTTGCCAGGGGTGATGTGAACCAGAAGTGCATTTGAACCTACTTGTAGTAGCATATGAACTTTTAATTCAACACCTTTCCTTATTTTCATACAATATAGAATTTGCATACTTTCAATTATATTACTGCTATTCAAAGAATACTTTTATAATAACTGAGTTTTATTATGGGTCAGCAATTTTCTGGATCGCCTCACCAAACAGATGCTACGTTTGGTTTGGCTGATTTTGGTAGAGGAGCGAATATTGTTTTATACTTGTAGAACGAAAAAAGAAACAATACAAGAATCAGGAAGGCTAGCTTTGGAAACTGGAAGGGTCACAGTGGAAGCAAATCCGAGTCTCATGGCGACGCAACCTGGATAGTTTGGCATCTTGGTCTCTGGTTGGAACCAGACCAAGTAGCCGCCCAAGAAAGACCTACGGGGATGAAGCACATGCATGCGAGTATGCATATCATAAGTTATAACAACAGTGTGGGTAGGGAAATTATCAAACATTTTCAAAACTACAATTACATCATACAGTCACCGCCAAAATAAAGTGCGCACTTTTTTCATGAACACGCTTCATCTCTCATTATATCGTGGTCATAGATTTTTCTACACACTCAGATTATTTTACAGAAATCTGTAAAGTTTTACCGAATTCTCAACAGCTGAACGTTTAGTAAACCGATTTTACGGATTTCGGTAAAATTTAACCGAAATCCAGTAATTTTTTTACAAATATCTGTAAAATTTCACCAAAATCCGTAAACAAGGATTACCGAACGTTCAGCTGTTCAGAATGCAGTAAGACTTTACAGATTTCTGTAAAAAAATCTAAGTGTGTAAGCATGATAATATTATTATTTTAAAGATGCATGTGTATTTTTGCAATGGATAATATACATTTTTGCAAAATTATTTCTTGAACCATTAATTTGGGGTGTCATAATAAAGTGCAAAATTGAAAATATATTATTTGTATGTAATTTTTACATCCAAACGCCCCTCGTATTTAATTTTTTTGACGTTTCCAAGTGTTTGTTGATCTTCTTACAGATTTCAGTTGTCGGTCAGAAAGATCCAGTGCGAGTTAAAATAACCATGGATAGTGGCAAGCAAAACTATTCCCTTGCAGATCCGAAAATGTGGTATTCGTGACTTCGAGAGAGGTGAATCGCAACGCAAGATTGGTGAAAAGTATGAATACAGCAAAGCAGCGGTTACCAAACTTTTCGCAAAGTACAAAACCTATGGTTCAGTAGATGATCGCCCAGGAAGGGCAAGAAAACGTAGAACAGATTCCCGAACAGATACGAGAATCATTCGAGAAATTAAGAAAATTCCGAAGGTTACCCTCAGGGAGATCAAGGAAGTGATTCAACAACCTATCTCGGACAGTACTCTACGCAAAAGGATCGTTCAACACGGTATGAAGAGCAGGTTTTGTAAGAAGTTGCCTTTTATTAGATTTATTCGACAAATTAAACATCTTTTTACGTTTGAAGTTTGATGATTGTAGAATGTGATGAATATATGTACTATGATGAGCATAGGTTTCACTTCTTACGGTTTTGCCAAACAAATCTAACATATATTTCCGCAAATCAACATACATTTCCACGCATCGTTATTATTAAGCGAAAGCCAAAAAAATTTCAAACTTTTGAAAAATGAGTTAAACCTATAAATAACCATTTAAAACATGATGTATGAGAACATTTACAAAAAGTGAAACAATTAAAAAAGTTACACTGAAAATTTTTCAATCATAACTCAACCATGGTGATGATAAAAATGATCCCGCATAAACCGAAACCGACGGACCATCTAGTAGTCCTTGCCCAGTGCAACTGAGAGTTACGCTGATAACTTGTCAAACCGGGGAATCGACGCTCCATCCGCCGCGAGCTGTTGATTGAAATCATGACTGGAGGAAAATGTTCGCATTCTGAAGAATAGTCGAACGGCGGTTGGTGAAACAAGTCACGTTCCCTGGCCAGAGTGAAGATTTGTAAACAAACATCAATTCAGAAATGTTTTCACTGTAAATATTTCGCTGCACTTACATCGACCGAGAGCGCACTGCCATTAAGATAAATTGCTTCGCGTTGAAATCATCGTAAAGTTTGTTCCAGTTTCCCGACTGTCGCGCCATCGGATGATACAATGTAATAATTAGTTTGAATGGCCATCGGTGACGCAAAGTTTCCGCGGCGGGATAAACTGTCATTTGTTTTTTAGAAGAAAACAATTTCCATCCAATCGATGTGGGTCAGAGTCGGTGAGTAGGTACTTGGCCCAGGTTTATTTTATTATTTTTCCCTAATGTCGCCAGAAGGGGTAGCCGGGTGAAATGGGGAAAACCCGGATCGCGAAAGTCATTTTTCAAAGTTACGCATACTCATCACGCTGAGATTTTCGACGTTCGCGATTGTGGCATGGCGCTCGAAGATGATTGTCGATTTGCGGAGGAATGAAGAGGAATGTAATAAAAATGAATAAAACATCTTATTTTTTATCCGACCGTGATGACAGCGCATCTTCCTTTTCCTTCCTCACTGGAGCTGTCTTTCATAGTAAACGCTTTTCATTGATGATGTGAGTTCATGAACTGCCTGTTAACATGCAGAAGGCACTGCCGAGAGCCACAGCCGTTGGAGCGAGCGGTGAGATTCCCTTGGCAGGATAAGGAATTTTCGAGGAATGGAGAATGAATTGCCTCATGTGCATACATCGACTGAACGAGCTGGGCCTCTAGGTGATGGATAGGCGTTAGAAGAATGATAAATATGCGAACAAACATGGCGACTGGATTCCTGTGAGAGGTACGAGCAAATTGACTCGATTAAAGATATGCATAGAGGGTTTTAAAGATGTTCGATGAATTCTGGTTCTTCTAATTTTTTAGATAGACAGCATTCAACGCATATGTGGATATTTGTGCTTGATTTGTTTGGCGGAAGTCTTTGAGGCTTCCAACCAACTGTACGTATTTATAATTTTTCGATACGTACTTACAAATGTTTACCGTATTCGATAGTTCTTCCCAAATTTGAATAGCCAACTGGGGCAAGTGCGTATAGAATGATATGCTGACGTACGAGCTTGACATTTATTTAAAAGTGTATGAAAAAAATAGCATCAATGTATAGAGAACGTGTTCATAATTTTCACTTACCCCACATGTGAGGCAAGTGAAAAAAATATTCGTAATAGAGTTTTGCCCTAAACAAATAATATAGGAAAGGCTTGTAAGATGGAACACGATCCGTTTTTTGCTCGTAACATGTATGATTTTTATTTTTTCGCGGATCCAAAGACATCTTTCGAAAGAAGAACTAAAAACCTACAACTTTGCTTAAGAAACTGATTATTTATAGTAATAAAAAAAATTATGGCCTATTTTCGAAATTCATCGAAAATTGAAATTTCAAAAAATGTATTGTTATATTTCAATTTATTGTTGATTCCATGGCATTTTCAAACATAAAAATATCATTCATATGTTTTAAAAACAAAAAAAAATGTGTTCCATCTTACAAGTCTAACAATGTTCCGTCTTACAAATATGACGCCATAAATACAAAACATCAAAAAATTGTTTCACATTACAATATGTTTAGAAATGCCTTTGGATCATATAGATACACCAAAAATGCTAGCCAACACAAATGCAAACCTTTTGATATCGACGGAAAATTTCGACTCAAATAATTGTTATTTTAATTATGCCAACACTTTTGAACAATGGAGCCAGGAAGAGCTATATTCAATGAGTGTATTCACTCCAAACGCAAATTAAAATTGAAAAATAGTAAAAAAATGAGGAAAACACTTGTCAGCGCAATAGTGTTGTCGCTGTGAATGTCAAAAGTGGCACTGTTCCATCTTACAAGCCTTTCCTCTATGAGTTTTCAGAATGATTGCTTAAAACTCAACAGTGTAAGGATACAACAATAACTTCATTGTATTCAATCGAACGTAATTGACATAAATAGGTAAGATGCCCGTTGAGTCAACTTCGTTGAATATTTTGAAGTAATCTGAAATAATGAACGCTTCCGAACGAATTTCTACCGCTTGTGGTTTCTTCTGAAATAGTTAGAGGCGTCGCATAAATCCTGTATAAATGTTGCTTCCAGGAACACATCTCTCAAATGGGGGTTTCAGTCCATTGATTGTTAAGTACTGGTGAATTACCAAGAGGATCTCTTTTTTAAAAAGTCCAAACCCCCCCTTTTCCATGGTTTTAATAGGGGCAGCAAACTTGGCTTCAATCTCCCATAGTATTGCCGTATCTCTTTCCTGAGTAGAGCTCTTTGCTCCATGGCTTCCTTTCAGCTGGTTATTCAACGTAGATACCGGAATACCCTAGCACTTGGATGCCTCAGTTTGAGACATTAAACTGTTCCTAACACCTGCCAAAGCTCTGTTCAAATCGTTCTTAGGATATTCAGCACGCGTCGTTACGCTCCGATAGTTGCGAACCATGTTTACCTGATGTAGAAGGAGATATTCGCTCATCACCATGAGGCACCAAGAGTGGACGGTAGGTTGGAAATAGAATAGAAGTATTGAAAATTGAGCGAAAGGGCATGGGTAAAGTAGTACTCGAACCAAGGACTTTACCTTTGCCTAACATCCCCCTGCGTGGTAGCTCAAGGCACGGACGAATTCGCCACCTCAAAAGGCAATAGTAACGCGTTAGTTGGCGCTCATGTACCACTGATAGCTTGTGATAGTTTCTAGCGGTTGTTTGTATGCACTCTGTTTTGATGCGTACATGGGCGAGGAACCCTCTCCTTTTGGGTTTGTTTTTATTCGCAACCACTGTGATCATCAAGTTTTTCTCGTCATCTCTAATGTAGAGACCTGGAGAGAAATACCGTGAAGCGTTGTGATGCTGGTCCCAAACAAGTATGGATTAACAGTTACCGCCATTTAAGGGTTTTACATATTCCTAGCACGGAGAATACAAAACATAACAATTAGGGCATGTTTACCTACAATGCAGAGAGAGATTCATTCTATAAATAGTAGATTTTCACTTGCCCACCCGACTGTTAAAACTAGGTAGTATAAGTTATGACTTTTTCTCGTTAAAATCGAATATTTTTAAGGCTGCCGCAACAAACATCGGTGTTGAATTATAGCTTGTTCAAACAAATTTGGAGAAGCTATTCATCTGCTTCTTCTTGAATAGCTGAATAGCTTCTCCAAATTTGTTTCATCAAGCTCTAATTCAACACCGATGTTTGTTGGGTCTGCCATTAAAATGTACAACTATTGAAAGAAACTACTTACTAATGCACCGCCTTTTTTCTCGGAGAAATATCGATTGCAACTATGCACGAACCAACTTGCACACGACTGAGAATTGACAGGTAAACAGCTTCTTGATCCTTTTTGCTAAAGGGCTAAACATTACATGACTTTTTCATTGATAGGGGTGATCTATATGGTCTGGAACGTTTCCGCATGAAAATCCGGTGCACGCTTGTTGGGGAAGAAGATATAAATATTATTTTCACTTACCGCATTTACCCACTTGCCCCGCTGTACCTAATACTGTTCGGTAAAATTTGGGCACTTCAGAGCTATGTTGAAGCTACTTATCAGGGAATGTCATTCTAATGCATTTGATTGTTTCAACAAGGTTGAAGGTGTTTTTCCAATCTGATTCCGTTCACTTGACAGAGCATTACATTTCTTCACAATAGATCTAATAACATGTTTTCTTCAGCTCCGCAATCTACACTCAAACTAACAATATTGAATGAGTGCTATTCCGTGCATGTGTGCGAAGGCGAAATGAAATAGGCCAGCAAATCGTGCTGCAAACGTCAATTTCCTCAACCCGCTCCTTCGTTTTATCCATCCGCTCTCGAAAACAACCAACTAATACATGTCAATGCGGTCTAAAAAGACCAAATGTGAACTTTTTGACTGAGCACAACAACAGACTATGGTTCTGCGACAACTGCATTGATCAGCTGGATTATATTAGGAAGAATCCAATGAAGTCAACGCAAGATGTAATAGCAGCTGTATCAGATGCTTTCCGCGAGTCATTTGATGAACTGAAGGTTGGGCTGCAGGAAACCAAACAGCTCACTAAATCATTGGTCGACAAGCGGCAGTTTAACGATTCTCCTGGTCTAGAGCGACCTCGTCCTGCATGGCCAAGTATTAAACGAACCCGAGAGACCATTACAAAAGACACACCGAAAACTCGTCCTGATTTTAAGCTCGTATGTGGTACCCATCTGTTGAAAACGACAGCTTCTCAATAGCAACTGTTGCAAAGCCACCTGACAAATTCTGGATGTATCTGCCCAGATTTGTTTGTCATGTCACAGACGAGGATATTTCCAATCTGGTGAAAAACTGCCTACAAACACAACATCCCATCGATGTTCGAAAGCTCGTCCCTAAAGATGCCAATTTGAACCAGTTTGCTTTCATATCGTTTAACATCGGAATGGACAAGGAGTTGAAAGATAAAGCGCTGGATCCTTCAGTATGACCAAAAGGGATATTCTTCAGGGAATTTGAAAACCTACAAACAGCGCGGGATGTTTGGGGACCCGCGAAAATGCCAAAAATCGACACTGGGACACCCTCGGTGATTGTCTCATCTTTAGAAACGAAATAAATACTACTAGCCACCAATATTGTTTGCAACCACCGGAACACGTTAAACAGCCTGATGGATGCCCTCGAGCCACCCCAACAGTCGAGCATTGCAGTTCATCGTCTTTAGCCGCTGGTTCCAAGTCGTTCCGTTCCTGTGATCGGTAATGCTGAGGGGGCTATCCAACTTGCTTACTCAGGCAAGTACAATAACGTTATAGCTTCAACCAACCCTGAATTCCATGGCATTTGCAGCGCTCCAAGCCATGGTCGTCAAACTGATGAAAGTTGCCATCATATTAGACATTATCATTTATCACCACGACGCATGGTTTCTACAAGTATCATTCACCGTCAAAGTTTGCTGACAACGGAACGCGCATCAAACAGCATTTTGGATACTCCTAAGCCACCCGTCATAGTCGAGCATTGCCGTTCATTACCTCTAGCCGCTGGTTCTCCCTTCCAAGTCGTTCCGTTCCTGTGATCGGCAATGGTGAGGGGGTTATCCAACTTGCTCGCTCAGGCAAGTACAATACAATCAGAGTATTTACGAATACTGAAATCCATGCCATTTGTAGCGCGTCTATGTCCTCATATGTTCGAGACACTGACGAATGTTGCATCCAAACACCAAATGCGGAAGCATTTCGCTCCGAAGTAATTCAGCCCATTGTCAACGCTAGCGATAGTCGCCTGCCATCCATTCTATCTCGTCATCGTTCTAAAACTGCATCAGGATTACACCCCTTGGACAGCAATAAGATCGGATCAACAGAAGGCATGTTTAACATGTATTATCAGAATATTGGAGGGTTGAATTCGTGTCTCGACGACTACATGCTGGCTAGTTCAGACTGCAGCTATGATATTCTCGCGTTCTCTGAAACCTGGCTCACTCAGAATGCTACTTTGACTCAAGTTCTAGACCGCCAATACGAAGTTTTCCGTTGTGATCGTGGTCTGCACAACAGCAGAAAAACTAGAGGAGGCGGTGTCTTCCTTGCTGTTCGGCGAGGTATTAGAACACACTTGATCGATGATGACGCATGGGTTGGCGTGGAACAGTTATGGTTAGCGATTGAAGTCGCTGACCGTAACCTTTACTTGTGTGTTATTTATATTCCTCCTGATAGAGCACGCGACAGCTCGCTGGTCGAAGCTCATACGCAGTCACTTTCATCAATTGTGGATAGAGCATCATCAATTGACAATATCGTGATCGTTGGCGATTTCAATTTGCCTGGAATTAGTTGGCGTTCTTCTTTTAATGGATTTCTACATGATGATGCTAGTAATTCGACATTCAACCAGCTCACCGTTAGTATTCTTGATTGCTACAGCACTGCCACGCTTCGTCAGATCAATCATATCGTTAACGAGAACGGTAGAAGTCTCGATTTATGTTTCGTCAGCTCCTGTGACACTGCTCCATCTATATTGTTAACTCCGGGAATGTAGTAAGGGATAGTGACAACCCCGTACGGGTACTTTACGACTTCACAAACGCTGACTATGATAGCATAATTCCCTTTTTTGAATCGTTGAATTAGGACATAATTTTTGACGAAATCGATGTAAACACTGCAGCGGAGACATTTTCGCATATTCTTTCTTATGCGATAGCTCAACATGTTCCCAAGAGGACTATATTTGTAGGCCGTCTTCCTTGGAAGATTGCTGAGCTTCGTCAACTGAAAAGTCAAAAGAAAGCCGCTCTGAGAAGGTATTCGAAGCATAAAACTGTACTGCTGCTGAACCATTACATAAGATTGAACAAGATCTATAAAAGCGTGGGAATGAGATGCTTCAATAGTTATCGGGCTGGCATACAACGAAGTCTCAAATCCCATCCTTAATCCTTTTGGAATTATGTCAAACAGAAGCGTAAAGAGTATGGTCTTCCTTCGTCAATGATGTGGAATGGGGCGGTAACCTCCGAGCCACAAGGCATATGCGACCTGTTTGCCTCAAGTTTTTTTTTTCGCATTTTCTCTAATGAATGGCTTACTGACAGACAGATAACATCGGCATCTAGTAACACTCAATCTTCGGGCTTAGTTATGCCCGATATTACCGTTGATGATGATTCCATTTTAGCAGCAGCAAGTAAACTGAAACTATCAACGTGCTTAGGACCCGATGGAATTCCGGCGCTCTTTTTGAAAAATTGCATTAACAGCTTGCTTATCCTTCTACAAAAGATTTTCAACCGCTCGCTTTCGGATGAGGTGTTTCCTCTCTACTGAAAAAATGCGTTCATGCTTTCAGTACACAAAAAAGGTGATAAGAAAGATGTAGACAATTATCGTGGAATATCCTTATTATGCGCCGTTTCCAAACTTTTCGAGCTAGTTGTGATAGACCGACTGTTCTTCCATTGCAAGCAACACCTGAGCCCGGATCAGCATGGTTTTTCCCCAGTCGTTCAACAACGTCAAACCTCTTGTGTCTCACTTCTTACGTGACGGATAGTATGCTTGATCGAGCACAAACGGACGTACTTTTTTTGGACCTATCTGCAGCATTCGACAAGGTTAACCACCAAATTGCTGTGAGAGGGTTTGGAATGCACGGAAGACTTTTAAATTGGCTCCATTCTTATTTGATTGGTCGTCACTCGCAAGTAGTCATTAGACAATCCACTTCGGCATCATTTCCTATCACGTCAGGAATTCCACAAGGTAGTCATCTTGGACCACTCATCTTTCTTCTTTACTTCAACGACGTGAACGAGTTCGTAGACGGACGAGAATTTCGTCATGACCGTTTGCCAATATCCTGAGCCGACATGCTCTGCGACTATTACATTTTCTTGGTTGAAGAATCCAATAGTCCACAGTTATTCGCTCGCTGGAGTTGTTTTGGAAAGAGTGGATCAAATCAAGGACTTGGGAGTTATTCTTGACTTCTAAATAACGTACAAGCAACATGCGTCATTAATAGTGAACAAAGCCTCGAAAAACCTAGGGTTTATTTTTCGACTAACTTAAAAGTTCACTGACATTAACTGCTTAAAGGCGCTCTACTGTGCGTTGGTTCGTTCGACTTTGGAATACACTAAGGTTTTTCTTTGCACGGGGGATACGTTCCGCTTTTAGTATGGAACCGTGTAAAAAAAGACTAAATAGAGTTGATAAATTCGCCATCTTATACATTTAATATTGCTTCGATTTTGTTTGTATACGTTACCTTTCCATGCAGGGAGCAGAATACCTTGGAATTGCAAATACAACTGTGTCTCGTGTAATAAGAACCTTCAAGGAGCGTCTGAGTGTCTAAAGCAAGGAAGGGAGTGGTCGTAAAAGTGGTCCAATGGACAGTAAAATGGCCAGGAAAGTCGTACAACAATTTAAGAACCGTCCAAACATGTCAATTCGAGATGTCGCTAAAAAGTCTGAGGTGTCAGTCGGTTTTGTGCAGAAAACCATGAAGCGTGCTGGGTTACATGTTTACAAAGTGCAAAAAGCCCCAAACCGGAATGAAAAACAAAACATCACTGCGAAAACCCGCGCCCGGAAACTTTACACGAAGCTGCTCACCAAATCCGGTTGCATCGTGATGGATGACGAAACATACGTCAAGGCCGACTTCCGTCAACTTCCTGGGCAAGAATATTTCGTTGCCAAGTCGAAGTTCGATGTTCCGGAGGATGTTCGAAAGAAGAAACTATCGAAATTTTCAAAGAAGTTTCTAATCTGGCAGGCGATTTGCGGATGTGGTGAAATAAGTGCTCCCTTCATCACTTCCGGAACAATAAACGGTGCGATTTACACGGAAGAGTGCCTTAAGAAGCGTCTCTTGCCATTCATTCTAGAAGCTACAAAGGATCAACTCTGTTTTGACCTGATCTAGCATCCTGCCACTACGCTCGAAACGTATTGGAGTGGGACCGAGCCAACGGAGTCAATTTTGTGCGAAAGGATATGAATCCACCAAATTCACCGGAATTTCGTCCAATTGAAAAATCCTGGGCAATTATGAAAACAGAACTTCGCAAACATCCCAAAACTATAAAAACAGAGCTAGAATTGAAGAAAATTTGGGTAAAAACAACAAAAACACTGGGAAAATCGGTTGTTCAAAATTTGATGGGTGGAGCGAAAGGGAAGGTGCGGGCATTCAGGATGGGAGGCGAAATTGAATAAAACAAATATTGTAAATTAAAAACTCATTAGTAGTTCTTTATTCCCTGAAAATTTCAAGAAAATCCGATAATCAGTTTAATTTTGATGAGTATATATGTGTGTGCCATTTTTAACGAATACACCCTTTATTTACCCCAAAAATTGTGATTTTTTTTTGAAAAACTGCCATTTGATTACTTGTTGCCCAAAACGTAAAATGTGATTTGAATAAAATCGATAAGATGTTCCGTTCTGAAATTATCGCCGAAAACAACCCGTGTAAAAAAAAACCGTTTAAAAAAAAAACAGTACTGTTCAACTGTTTGGAGCCCTCACTACCAAAATGGAATTGAATCAGTTCAACAGCGATTCATTTGATTTGCACTACGATGGTTGCCGTGGAATGATCCAAATCGTCTGCCAAGCTACGAGAATTGGTGTCGACTAATTAGGCTGGATTCACTAAGTACACGAAGGAATGTTGCGAAGGCTCTTCTAATTTCCGACATTTTGCAGAATCGAGTGGATTGCCCAGAAATCCGAGGTGAAATAAATTTTTTACGTCCAACCTAGAGCCTTGCGGAACAATCACCTGTTGCAACCAATACATCACCGCACTAATTACGAACAAAACATCGCTATTACTGGCCTACAAAGGATTTTTAATCGGGTGGCAACGGAATTTGATTTTTACATTTCACGTGATACACTTCGGACTAAATTTTTTTTATGTAGGGTAATGGGATGTAATGTTAGCCTAGCTCCTTGATTAGGCCTATGTACCAAATTTGTCATTATTTCTTCGATAATCAACATAATCATGTTGCTATCAGCATGACGATTTATTTCAAAGTAATTGAGACATAATTAATCAATTTATAGTTGTTTAATTCCGCGTAATTATCGATTTCCTTGACTTATTAGACACCATGACTTTACTGGTTAAGCTGAACAGATTATCTATACGATCTTCGAATGATCTAAATTTGCCGAAATTGAACCATAAACCGAATAATGCAGACAAGATGTACAGAATATAGTCACATGTTATAAACTTACAGGTCACATTGCTAAAATAACAATGATTTAACAATCAAACAGTGGACCCAATGTTAGGGACATATTTTTTTCTATGTCATAGTTAGGAACTGTTGTATGAAAAGCGTAGTAAAAATTATGTTATTGGTAACATTTACATTACAAATGTCTGAATTCCGGTTGAATGTTGTTCATATGGCTCATCTTAACACAAATAAAAGAAACAAAATCTGTGTACAGTGTATTATAATGTTTTGATTGTCGAATGACCGCTAAATCATATGTAAAAATCAGTTAAGTGTTTCTTAGCAGTTTAAGTATAGTTTGATTTGTAAAATTGTTTATTGGGTAAAGCGAATACAGCTGGAAACGCCTTGAATCAGAAAATCAGGAATAAACCCGTACGAAGATTGCATTTTATAAAAATCAATCGAATGGGACGAACTGGGCTTCAAATGGTGAGTTGACAACTTTGCAGGAGGGTGCGACCGACCTCTGGTCCTCACAAGTTCCTACCTCACGCCTCCACGAGTCATATGATCACAAAAGACTGCCAGCTGAAACATGGAGACGCTGGTTGGCGTAGCCTGGGCAATGTTGTCAATCCGACAATAGCGAAGTGAGGGGTGCGACCGGTACATCATATCATAATTTTCCATTCTCATATCTTTCAGGTCTTCCAGGTCGTCAGGTATTACAAAATAATTTAAAATTTAAAATTCTTTTTTTTCATGGCGGTCATACATTGCCTAAATTTTCTGGTTCATAATGGATGCGCAAGTTTGTCTACAATTGCAACAAAACAGCAGTCGGCACACATGTAATTTTCAATTCATATTACAATATACCCTCACTATATATTTTATCTTATAGGACATTGTTTATTCATAGCCTAATTCTGTATATTTCATTACATGTATTACGCCAGAAAGGTAAATTTCTCTCAGGTACCATACAGTTTAGGAGAGGAGGTCTTGCGGTTATAGGATGATCATCTTCTGGTAGAAGCATCAGTAAGAATGGGGATCAATTTTCAGCTGTATCTAGCACCGTCGGAGTGGCCTTCTCGAAAGTAGCAATGGATGTATATATAGATGTGTAGATACTAGTATGTGTTATTATATGATGCATGTTTTTACAAGCTCTAGCATATTTTCATTAATAGAAATGTTGACGACTCTCTCGACCGCTCAACCTTTAATTCCTTCATTATATTTTCCATTAAATGGCGTAATATGACCTTAACATTTCAGTACACGATCATCAACTACTATTTGAGCGGTTCAGAGGAACACAGCTGTTCATCATTATTAATTGCATATCATACATATAATATTATGGAAGAAGTAATAAAATAATTAATAAAATTTTAATTGCTTCAGTTTGGTGATCCGACCGGTATAATTATTTTATTAAATTATATCAAATAATAATCAAAATCAATAAATGCTCTTCATTCCAGAAGGTTATATATCTATATGTCATGATTAAATACGTAATAATATAATATTATGGTTTTATATACAATTGAATGCTTTATTGATATTTACACCTCAATGAATAACAAGATGACCTTCACATTCCAGAGATACAGTCACCCATCAGTGATACCAAGTGGTACGAAGCTGCATATTATTATTACTGCCTTAATATTATTATTTCAGCAGGTTAATTAATTTAGTTTAACATGGTTATCATAGGCTCGTGAACTCCAACTATTACATAATTTAACTTAATATCCTTATATAATTTTTGCTCTACTATATAATCATATATAACATATTATTATTACATTACATCTATATTTATATAAATATAATAAATACTGGGTTGGGAGGGAGCACCAGGGTATCATTCAAGCTGAAACTGGACGATGGTTTGATTGACTGCCTGAGTCTAGGAGGGAACAAACAGTATCATTTCTTATCCTACCGATTCGAGTGTGGTGCTGCGAGTTCTACTCCAACAGTTTCAGGGAGAGTGACGCGCCCTTCTTAACAAGCCATCCTGTAGAAAGCTTAATGAGTATTGCGAATTGTGTTATTCGATTTGTTGGATCATATCGTTGGAAGGAGATTCTTAATTTCCCGTGGATTTCGTGTAAGTGTCTCTGCTTACGGGTCCACCCCTCCGTTTTTGGCCCTTCATACAGCGATAGTGCGAATTCAGATCGTTGGCCCAATTTGATCTTGCTGTTAAGTGGAGCTGCATCCAAGCCAAGGGCTAGAGGGGATGGTGGCTACCATACATACATACATACATCAATCGAATGGGACGAACTTGCATCCATGATTAGACCCAATTTGGTACCCATAGACCGACATTACATCCATATCCCTCGAATGTTTCTGACTTCATAAAACGAGTTGTGTAACTTTTCTTAATAATTACTACCAGATGGCATATTAAACATATCTTAGGAAGTGTATAGCTAGTTAAATTTTGTTTCCAGCTCAAATGTTTTATGAGTTACAATGAAAAATGTAATCGATTGTTGCATATTAGGCTGAGTCAAGGGACACATACCCTATTTCTTATTTCGGAACTGTTAGACAAAGCAACTGTGACGACAAACGGGATGTTTCGTTCAGTAGTACATACATGGAAGGGAACGTCCATCAATTATGTCACGCAAAAAGTGACTTTTTATAGCCCCGGGGGTTCACGTTTTTTGTATTGACCTTCAAATTTTTTGTATGGATTGTCACGTCACGCTTTTTATACCAGCATCCGAAAAAAAAACCCTTCTTTTTAAATGCAGACGTTAATTTTCGAGACGTACTAATGTTTGGCTCTTATTATGCCAATACTTACCATAAAATGAAATGCGCATATGATTTGAAGCATTATAGAAGAGGAGTTAGTAGACAAAACAGTTGTCAATATTATTTTATCAACAAGGCCGGGAGGAGTGCTATACGGCTGGAATAAAACTAAAATTGTTTCTGAGGATCATTGTTCATGTTTATTTATTTTTTTAAATAAATGCAAAAAAGCATATTCCAAACTATTTTAAGAATAGTTCAAGCTCGTTTGAACTATTATTTGATAAAATGGGTCGGATATTACTACATAAAACGGTATTTCATCTCATAATAAACTATCTCAAATGCGAATAATTAATGGTGCTTGGAATTATGAATATGGCTGTCCATGGTGATTGGAATAAGTAACATGAGGCATTCAAGCAGATTGCAGTTTTAAAAATAATGTGCTTCGCTTATGGTGACGGAATTAGGGCGCATCACGGTTTGTTCATAATTAAAATCAAAGTTTTACCGATCGTTCAGCTGTACAGAACTCGGTTAAAATTAGCAAAATCAGAATTTGTTTTTTCATGTGTATCGAAGCTCTTTGAAAATGATAAGATAATTCATTCTAAAGTTCTCATTTTCAAATTTTTCTAATTTTTCTTTCATTTCTGTGTGTCATTTTTCAGGTAAGGAGCAACCTACTCAAGCTTGCCGGCAGAGTCAATCCCATCGGTATTTTAAATATCGATTTTGACTTTATTCAGGTACGCACCATGGAGTATCCTCCATCCAATAAATAATAGCAATACCTTTCAACTAAATGGCAACCTTGTGGCAGATTCCAGGGTTATCGAATTAAAAACTCCATTAATTAATTTAACAATCTCCAAACCTCGAGAATTCATCCCATAAAATAACCACAGCCACCTCCGAAGTACGCCCGAAGCACATCTTAATCGGAAAACCCTTCAAACATAGCCCTAAGCCCCCCTTCGCGACCGTAATGAGGTGTTCGCCATAACAATAAATTAAATTACAGTTTATGATTGAATCTCATGCTTAATCGTTTGCCCATATTAGAGTTTCGCGATGGGTTGTGGAGTGCAGCAGCTGTTTGCGCCGAATGGAAGAATCCAAGAAAATACCCGAAATTCCACTTTTTTTTTCATCAACAATCCATCTGTCCCATTTCACCGTTGTCGTCGTCGTCGTCGCGTCGTCGGCGTTGGATTGCCAGAGCTGGCAAATGGCTGGCCTTAAATGGACTACATTTCCTCCGTTTTGGTGGACTTTATCTCAAACTCTGGCAACGGGCAAAACTGTGTAATGGGATCGCGGTACTAAAACACTGCATTTTAAAACAGCGCAGTTTAACGCACTAATTGGCACTTTGGCACTGCCGCGGACGACTGCTGGATAGGCGGAATCTGCCGAAAGTTCCATCGCTGACATACCGGAGTGTCTCAACCAGGGAAGAGCTTTTTATTGGTAATGAATTTTCGCTAAAAGTCGTTGCTTTTCGAGTTATCGGGACTCATGTCCAACAACTTAGTTAATTTTATTGACATTCGAATTGATGGATATTTGTTCCTTATCTTTGACGGTAGCGGCATTGGCAGCTTTGGCGGGACTTTCTCCAGGAGTTTCTTGCAATACTTTCCCGTGTGAGACCGGGAAGATCTAAGAATGACGTACTTTAAATTATTATTATCACTGAGTTTATGGGCAGCAGGTGAAATAAGTAAGGGGCGATGAATATGCAAAGCCTTAGTACACATAGGACTTATGCAAAATTTGAGATTATTGCTCCCCTATGCTTAAACAATTTCAAATGTGGTCATTATAAGCCTTTAAAAATGCGAACTTAACAAGTTTGAAATTTGTATGCGAACTGCAGAAAACTATGAACTTAATTCGCATCACTCTAGAAACTTAAATTAATCATTCTGCTTTCAACTAATAAAGCTTTGCATATAAACAACTTTCTTAGCAACATATTAACAGAACATAAGTTTTTGAATAAATGCAAAGCACGAAAGCTGTAGTCATTCAAATTGCAAGTGCCTTATAATTAGCTAAATTAAATGCTTTGGAAGCAACGTTGCTATTTCTAGCACGTGGAATAGAACTCAACAATCATGGGTAGGATGCCACACTGTAATAGCAGCAGCAGCTGTTTGGGCAGTTGTTTGATTATGCCGAAAGACAATAAATCTCTTTGTTTTCTCCCTATTTCATTTGAAGATTGATAACATGAAAAACAATTTTCGGCAATAGCGTAGCTGAGATGGGCGACAAGGTGGGTTGCTGCAATTATCGTGCAATCTCGCTACTGAGCGCCATCTACAAGTTGCTCTCGCATATTTTATGCCACCGCATATTACCAATCGGAAAGCAGTTCGTGGGGCAGTACCAGCGGGATTCATGGGTGCCCGCGTTACTCAGGGCTAGATTTTCGCGATTCGGCAAATGCTGCAGAAATGTCGCGCATTCAACGTGCCCACACATCATCTTTTCATCGATTTGAACTATCTATGCGCGAGTTCCTCTCCGACGGCAGATTACAACAACTTCTGTGCTATCATGAGGGAATCCAACGTTACACTGAAAGTTAATTTAAGTTTATATTACAAAATCCACAGATAAAAAGAAACACTGAATTTTCTGCGTTATCTAATGCACATAAAGGGAATGCTAGATTTGGCAGAAAATAATGGGATATTTAACGTAAATTTAATCCAGATAACACCTAAATCAATCCTGTTGTATGAAAGATTGCAAGCAATATCGTTGTTTACGCTCCTTTGGCTTGGAATTACACGAGGGGAAATTTTACGCGCTTGTTAAAATTAATTATTTTTTTCTGTGTCGAATGTAATACTCACAAATGCATTTGTTGTGTTCTGCAACGAAACTGATTTGTTCTTTTTATGAAGATACATTCGTAATTAATACTCACGCGCAACTGTCAAAAGCACGAAGCTTCTGTTGACACAGAAGGAACATTCGTACATTCTACGAAAACAATACAAAGAGCTACGAATATTTGGTCACAAATTAAAAAGAAACGTCCCTCTGGTGGTTGCATGAAGGACAGGTAGATCTACTTAATCGACTCAAAATGTAATTGACAAAAAAAGCGCAACCACGTGGCGTTGTCTAGCGTTTTTTTTTAATGTTTCCGACATGGGGTTCGAAAGTGCTGATTCTGAATCCGTGGTTGATCTCACTTGGCCACGCTGACCTGTGAGAACATGTTTGATTAATGAGCATGAAGTTGTAGCTCTCGACAGCGCTTTAATTTTTATGTTGGGTTAGATAAATTATTCCCGCCCATACCAGCAAAAACATCATCCAAAAAGAAACAGCGATTGGCTGGTCATCACGAAGTTCATTTCGTGCATTTTACAAAAAGGTGTAATGATAGCATTTCACCAGATAAAAAGCATTATGAATGTTTCATACAATATTCGAGACATTTGTTCTACGTACAAAATCCATGTTTACGAAACGCGTGAAAGTTACTTCACGAAAATAAATTTTCAGTGTATGCAATCTGCGGAATATGCTACGCAACGACATCTCATTGCCAGAACCAACGAAACTAAAAATAATCTCCGTTTAATCGAAACTAAGTTACAACGTTATGAGGAAAACGTCCAGCGATTGCAAACTTGGAACCTGAAGCAAAACCCAGCGGCATTTTGGAAGTTCGTGAAGTCAGAACGATCTTGTGATAGTATTCCTAACACAGTTGAATTCCACGGAGTCTCCGCCTGCACCCCTGTCGATGCTTGTGGGCTTGTTTGATTGCTTCTTCTAATCAGTTTATAGTAAAAATGCGCCACCTTTGTATCCAAATAACTTCAACAACATACGGGAGTTCAATATGAACTTCCCAGCGCTTTGTTCAACGGATGAGGTCATGAAAGCTTCAAACGACCTTGATGTTTCAAAAGGCCCTGGTGTAAATGGAATTCCTCCATCTCTTCTCAAGTTTTGTTAACGCTCTCTTGCTTTTCCGATATGCAGCAACCTTTTGTTAAGAGATAGAAAGTTCCCTGGAATTTGGAAGACTGTGTCAATTGTTTTTTTTATGGATAGGCAGGAAATCGGAAGCTTGCTGAAAACTCTCATGGAACATCGCTTCTCTGCTGCATCAGCAAGGTCTTGGAATCGTTAGTTCACAACGCGACATATGCTTAGCACAGGTTCGTGTTTGCGTAGTTGGTTCTTGAGTGTCGGTTTATCAAGAAAGATTGTAAACGTAGGTTTCGTCGTCGAGTGTTGATTTTCAAGAGACCAAGTAAAGTGGAACAGTTGATGTTTCCCTGAAAAAGGTCACCAACGGAACACGCTTTGGCCACCATACGCATCCCTTTCAACAATTCTAGCTTAATTAGATTTAACCGGCTTTCGTAGAATGGCAATCTGCGAGGGTCTTGCCAACGAAGATGTCGCATATAAACCTTCGCTGAATGGCTTCGATCCTCTGGACTACATTTTGGTAGAAAGGGGACCAAACGACAGCGCAGTACTCCAAAAAAGTACGAACCAAAGAGCAGAACAGTGGTTTCAGACAATAAACGGCTACGAAGTTTTTTGCGAAGCGGAAGATGAATCCTAGCTGCGATGAGGCTTTAGAAACTATATAGGCAATGTGGTTCTCGAATGACAGTTTGGTATCTAGCATTACTCCCAGATCCTTGACTGTTGTTTCACGTTTCTAGCGCGTTTCTCGAAGGACGTAATCGAGGAGATACATCGCCCGTTTTCGGCCAAAGGAGATAGTCGAGCATTTCGATACATTTAAGGACATTCTGTTGATCCGGCACCAGTCGTCAAACACTTGTTGTTCCTGCTGAAGAAAGTGGAATGGACAGGAAGAGGAATAAGCCAAAGTGGCTGCCTTGTGGAACGCCGGATGTTACTGAAAAGCTGGACGACGCATAATCTGAAATCTTCACAGACATAGATCTACAAGTCAGGTATAAGCGGAGCCAGTTCAACAATTGATTGTGCTACCCCATTTGGTCGTATTTGGAAATTGCAATCTGATGGTTAATTTCATCAAAGGCCGCAGAGAGATCTGTGTATATGGCGTCTGCTTGATGACCGCGTTCCATTTCACGGATGATGAACGATGCAAATACAGTAAGGTTGGTTGCCGTTGAGGCTTGGGCATAAAACCGCGTTGGTCAGGAGAAATAGTCTGTGAATAATCATGACCCAGCCTTTGGAGAACAATTAGTTCGAATAGATTAGATACAGTACTTAGTGCAGCAATTCTACGATAGTTGGCGACGGATTGTTTGCATCCCTTTTTGTGTATCGAAAAAACACGGGCATTCGGAAAACACACCGGAAGCTAATGACAAATTGAAAACCGTAGCCAAAAGCGTAGCGAGTGTGTTAAGGCAACGCTTCAGAACAATTGAAAGAATACCATCAGGACCGCATCCAGTTGATTTTTTCATCTGCTTCCCGGCTGAAATCACAATTTCACTATGTATAGTGAATGCAGAGCCAAATACAGATAAACGGGGAACCTTGCTAGTAGCAGCATCGAGACCCTCGGCATCCAAAGTTTCGTCACAGAAGGTGTGGTCATGGAAGCTGTACTTAGGTTTAAATTCCAGTGTCAGAAGCAGAGGGGAATGATTTTTGCAACTTTTGGCAAGCGGTGTCGGAACTTGAAGAACGGAACATCTGTGGCCAAATTCTTCGCTAATGAAACATAGATCCAGCAAACGGTTATTAGCGATAGGAATGCCATTATTTTCCGAAGTCTAGCGGTAGAATAAGCGTCAAGCAAGGAGGGAGGAGCCGGTCTGCATGACGAACAGGAATTGTGTGGATAACGGAAGCCGTTAGTATCGATGTTCCATGAAAACGTGCTTAGGTTAAAATCTGCCAAGATGACGATAGTGTTGCTGGGTCCCATTTATGACACGATCCAATCCAAAGAAATTGCGTGCTTTTCGATAAGGCTTCTGTCGCTAACACGATCGGTGGGAATATAGACCACGCAAATAAACAGAGTCCCGGTTTTAGTGGATATCGCCACCCAAAGATGTTCAACCGTTGAGTCTTCTGGAGGCTTCAGAAGTCGAGATTTGAATTGTGAGCGCACGGCAAGAAGAACTCCACCACCAGATTTCTTGTTGCTATTGAGCGACGATCGGTCTAGCCGGTAGCCATTATACGTGTCGTCGAACAGATGTTTCGATGATGTGTTCATATTAAGCCATGTTTCTGTGAAGGCGTAGATATCGTAGCATGCGTCACTGCATGCCAACTGGTACTCGGCGAGCGAACTGTTGATACCACCTACGTTCTGGTAGTACAGAAGGGCGGTCAATGAGGGGGCAGAGGATTCGGCAGGCAGCGATCTGAAAGATGAGGCAGCATCAGCCCGAGCAGCATCATTAGGTGAAGGGTACTTGCCATAGATGGCAGCTTGGAGAGCCCTGACCCCATCACTAGACCCAGGGCCGGGACGACTTTGACGGCTGAAACTAGCAATTAGAACATAGTTGAGGCCGGCATTGGGCACAGCTGAGCTAGGAGAGTACAGGGCTTCCATACTGCTTTGACACGAGTGTCCCAACCTGTTGAAGTTACGATCGATGTATGTTGATGACTTGGGTGAGATGACAGGTGTGTAGCGGGCTGGTGGGCGTTGATAACGGCGGTCTAGTGGAAGCATCAGCAAGAGAAAGAACGCTGGAATCGGAATCGGGTGGGATCATTCCACAAGCAAAATGCAATTTTTTACTAAATACGACCAGGGCATCGTTCGCTGGCTATTGCCGCGGGTATTGTGGGTTTCCCAGGTACCCGGTTCAAGCTTTAGTTGGTGAAGGTGGCTCTTCTTGAGCTTCTATACCTGAGCTGTAAATGTGAACAAGGGCGTCTATGTAATGTTTTGCAGTACCTGTTGTAGACCTCCCATTTCCCCAAAAGCTTTGAGGATAACTTGTCTTGCCTCAAAAGTTCTCCTTTTTATTCTATTCGCCTCCATAACAAAAAAGGCACCATTGCAGAGCATATGATTGAACAACATATTCGCAGTTCTACTCGCTTAAACTACTAAACATTTTAGTATCAGTAAAGCTCATTCCATCAACGAAAATTGAATCAACCGGAGGCTAATCCGTAACAGTAGCATAACAATTAGCCAAGGACGGAAGAAAGCAGGGGATGATAGCAATTGGGCGTGTGATCATTAATCGACTGCTTCAAGGAAGGTGTTGCAGCAGTGGTGCTCCTGGATTATTTATCGTACAAAAGTCACCACGACTGGGGTTGAGAGATCCCCTTGTATTCCCCTCGTTGGCTAAATGCAAAAATCGACTGCAGTGAAATACGCGAGGTGGCAAACATTCGTTCAAAAGGAGTCAACTGTTGCCATGGACCCTCAACAGGTAAACAAGTTCATACGGGCTACTGGAATGGCGACCAAAAATATTGACACTGGACAACGTACCTAGGACAGGACCTGCCAGCTGTTAGTGCAAAAACAAGACCATTTACCTGTCAAAAAAGACCGTTTTTTATTGGTCGCTTTGACAACTGCCTCTAGTTTGTTGTTGGTTTGGCGGTGTTGCTAGTAGTCACTGCTTTTTCACTTTTTTCGTTTGTGACTACTCACACCAAATTTTTATTGCTGGAAAACAGCAAACTTTTGCTGATTTTTTTGTGCTGTAATTTCAGCAATGCATACAGCAAAACCAAGATTGCTGATCAACCAGCAAAACTGATATTCAAAAAAGTGGCAGCTCTTATACTGAGCCTTTCTACCCACAGCAGAATTTGCAGCGTAAGCATCAATGAAATTCAATGAAACCTTATCAATTAACGTTTAGTTTGATGCAGTTTCATTTGCCGAACGACAAAAGAAAGTTTTTCAATTACTTTATTTTCAATGGGATTACTGTGTAAACATATCTGGCAACATTGGAGCGACCCCCGTATCATAGCAATCATAAATTTATAAGAGGTCATCTCTGTCTGAGCTGGCAGGTCCTGTCCTAGCAACGTACGTTTAAACGACGAGAAACAGAGTACGGTCGCAAAAAGCCATGCCTGGAAAATGTACTGCCAGAAGTTAACAAAACCACACTGCTGCGTAATAGATGACGAGACATATGTGAAGGCGGACTTCAACCAGACTCCAGTAAACATATATGTGACTGCCATGAATAAATGTGATATTCCTGAGAACTTCCGGATACAGAAGATGTCAAAATTTGCCAAGAAGTTCTTAAATTGGTAAACGATTTGTATTCGCGGAGAGCGGAGTACACCTTTCGTTACCGCAGGTACCATGAATGGACATCTTTTCATTTTGAAGAGTGTCTCCAAAAGCGGCTTCTCCCTCTCTTGAACGCTCACGACGGTCCAACGATCTTCTGACCTGATTTGGCATGATGCCACTACACGGGTGGAATAATGATGTCGATTGCGTGCGAAAAATCTGAACCCCCAAACACTCCGGAGCTGCGCCCAATAGAAACATACTGGGCCATTAGAGCAACCGCACCGGTCGTTGTCATTTGTGCTGCTATTTTAGTAGCACACAGCGCTCTCATTTTTTCTTAGTCACCCATCACCACACCGGTCGTTGCTTTTACAATAGTAATTTCTATTTACTGTTTTCCACACCAGAGACATCTCCGGTTATAAGTATCAACTGAAGTGTACTGAAAAAATTGGCAGTACGATTTTAAACATTTAGCTTATCTTGTAAATTGGAAATGGCCAGTTTTTCTCACCTGTTATTGGAAGAACTTTACGAGACGAATGAGAACCCAGGCACAGTCCATGATACCCGGAAGGAAGGGTTTGTGTGGAGAAGATGCAATTTAAAATGATTTGTTTTATTATTATTTTTCATTCAAACTGATCTATATTATTTTTTATTATAACTTTTTTCATTTAATCATAATCATTAAATACCAGTTATTATAATTAAAACAATAATATATAGATGTAGCAAAGTCTAAATAGTTTTACATTCATATTTTTCATAATTTGTTACTAAATTAAAAATAGAAATTAAAGACTGAAATTTTTCTAAACTAATGTAGAATTACTCAGTTTTATTGCTTATCTTAAAAGATACGCGTATTTTGTTAGTAATAAGCAGACTTCTTCAGTTACGTGTGAATATACTCGACATGAAAATTGGGGGTTAAATTTAATTTTATTTTTTTAAGTTCAGTTAAATTAAATTTAAATTCATTATTTTCATTCATAATATTTATTAAATCTTTTATTTTAATTCAAATAATTTATGTAAAATATATTATTATACTAAATTGAACGAAAAAAAATATAATAAAATGATACATAAGATCATATGAAAGAATGAAATTTGAACAAAGAGCAGATAACTATATATTTTTATATCTGCAATATTTTGTTCACACATATGTTTTACTTGTCAAGTCAAATTTCAAAAATGTATGTGGTTTCAAACATAAAGGGTAATTCGCCCAGTGAACTTTAAACTTTGAAAAAAATTTACTTTTAGTGAAAAATTGTAAAATTGGGAATTTCAACTACACAGTTTTATTTATTAAAATTATCATATTTTAATGAATTTATTTGTATGAAATTACCAACAGCATCAATGAAAATAAAATTAATTAGATAAATTGTTTATATATTTATTCCAATGTATTCTAAATTTAAAATTATAATTTGTTTTAGAAAATTGAAGGATGTTTTTTCAAATTAATTTTTAATTACAGTTACTGTATCAAAAATAATAACTTAAGTCATTTAAATAAATTTTAATTGAGTTTAGTTAATTACTTGATCAGTTTTTAATAATTCTGAACAAATTATTTACGTTGACATTTATATGTTTTATCATTGTACAGGTAGTTGTGTAAAGTAATTAATCAAACATTAATTAATATTTTGGTTTATTTCCATTGATAATTATTAACCACAAATTATATTTTGTATATTTTAAAGTTTGTATGAGCTATCGCGGTAAGACATACAATGCAAAAAATGTCTTTGTGTTTACACAATTTTAAATAAATTTACATAATTATAAATTTTTCAGGATGAATAATAAATATATTTAGAGGTTTCTTTTAAAAAATCAATTGAAACAACAAACTTAAAACACCATTAATTAGAATTAGATACCATTTTATTGATAAATAATATATAAATACTAAAAAATTGTTAGTCATGCTCTCAAAATATAATAAAAATAAAAGTGTTATGTAGTCTAATAATTCAATATGAAAGAAGGAGAATTCACATTGAGCCTTACAATACCCTACCCCATCATCAGATTATATTATTGGATAGAAGAAATTCTTCATATTACATGACATCAAATGTCAAGGTGTAATTTGAAGAAGAGATAGGTTGCAATAAATTTATTTAAATGTATAATTTTTTTAAATAATGGCAAACAGTAAAAAAACCCTAACTGACTCTTTTCACCATGAACTTGAACCTGAAGATTTGATGACAAGCGGATAATCTCAAATTTTGAGAATGAATTTTGTGTGTCCGGATTTTAAACGGTACACCCTTTAATGTAAAAATAAGTAATAAGTTAAACCCCCGATCAAACCTTATTGTGGAACAGAACCACGTTCACCTATTAACCAACTAAACATAAACAAATTGGCACCGTTTGGAAGTGCAATGCTTCATATCTCGGTACTCCGCATGGTTGAAATCCACCCCGGGCGCTCCGCTCTTACTCTTTGCTTCCCAAATAAATCCAATCAGCTACAAAACGTAAACAAATCATTTTTCGCAGCTCTTATCGCCAGCTGGAGATATCACACAGTCGAAAAAAAAAATCTCTCCCTCTCTCGTGATTTCCCGTACCTCATAAAACGCAGCTCGCAACAAATGTTGGGAATGATGAATGAAATTCGGCGTCTCTCGGCAATTCCACCGCCGCCCGGTTCGTAGTAAACAAACTCCTTGCAATGGCCCAACGTTCTCTCCTTCTCATCTCGGGGAGCATGCTTTCGAACGAGGAGCCATGAGGAGATTCCTGCATAGTTTGGGATGCTGTGGAAGATTGTCGTCACTGTTGTTTTTCCTCTCGCATCTGAATTCCGCCGGATCGGATGGGTGCGTGGCCAGAGCCGGCCAGTAGCGCAACCGTTCAGTTGATTATCATTCGCGTTAGAGTGTACATCTCATCGTCGTTGAGGTCGGTCTGAATAGGCGTCGCGACGCGGCATACGTATATTTCGGAAGTGCGCGTGAAAAACTTATGTTGAACGAGGAGTGGGTTTGGTGCGAAGGATTATAAGTGAGGAGTGACGTTGATATGATGATGATAACAATGTAGATATGTAGATCGTGCAGGTGGGAACGAGAAAAAAAAAGATATGGTGAGGAAAACTAATTGAGCGGAATTAACGTTCAATGGTGGTGTGTGACGCCGAACAAGAAGAGTGGCTTCGTGTGTTTCGAATGGAGATTTTTATGCAGTGATATGATGTTTGATGAGAAGGAATAAATTTAAGTGATTTAACGAATGTTCACAGTGGTAGGATATACAAATTGGTGGAGTGAGATTCGGCATTAGCCGGTGTTGGAGGGGATAAAGATTATGAAGTGCGTTTCTAAGCACAATCGGAATTTGATGGCAGAACAATTATTTAACAAATTGATATATATGGTTTGACACCGTTTCGGCGATGAATTAATCAAGGTATGGTCTTCGAGATGACGGTATTTTTTTTTCTCAACAAAACGACGTCAATTTGGCGGAACTCCCGACAACGCAAACAGCCGTAATCATTTTTTGTGAAACAGTCTTCTTACTGGAAGTGAGTGTCGTTAGAGCGGGCAAGTGTGAATTGCAAAGTTAAACACAGAGAGTCCAGTAATTATAACTTTAATGAAGTATTTAAATGACATTATTTCGACCCCCTTCCCCTAATATAAAAATATATGGTTAGGTTCTTCAAAACCTGTGTACATTTTCAGAAATTTTGGGTAAACAAAATATGACACATTCGATACGTGTAGATGTATCTATCTAAATACACAAAAAAAGGAAACATTTAATTTTCTGTGATATCTAATGCACATAATGGGAATGCTAAATTTTGCAGAAAACGCTTAAATCAAGCCTGTTGTATAAAAGATTGCCAACATTGATGTATGGCGCATGAAAGATTGCAAACAACTTCGCTGTTTACACCTCCTTTGGCTTGGAATTATTTTTTGCTGTGTATATAAAAATGAAATTCTGTCTGTCTGTCTGTCTGTCTGATCCTTATAAACTCGGACACTACTCAACCGATCGGCGTGAAATTTTGTATGGATTAGTTTTTGGGACCGGCAAAGGTTCTTAAGATAGTAAGAGACCCCTCCCTTCTCTGAAAGGGAGGGCTCCCATACAAATGAAACACATAATTCTGCATAACTCGAGAACTAATCAAGTAAATGAAACCAAATTTGACATGTGGGAATTTTGAAAGCAATAAATGATTCTACAGCAGTCCAAGACCCCTCCTCACTCTGTTGGAGAAGTGGTGGGGAGCTCCCATACAAATGAAACACAAATTTAAATCGAGAACCAATCAAGCATATGGAACCAAATTTGGCATGTGGAGGTTTCTATGGTAGATTGAGACTCCCCCGCCCTCTCGAAGGGAGGGGGGGGGCGGTTCCATACAAATGCAACACAAATTTTCGTACAACTCAAGAACTTATCAAGTAAACGGAACCACATTTGGAAGGTGGGGGTTTTTGAAGGCAATAAATGTTTCTAAGGTGCCTTCAGACCCCTCTCCGCTCTGAAAGGAGGGCTCATATGCAAATGAAACACGAATTTCTGCATAACTCGAGAGCCAATGAAACAAATGATACCAAATTTGGCATATTGAGGTTTTCGGAGGTAAGAAATGTTTCTATGGTAGTTCAAAACCCCTGCCCCTTTTGAAGGAGGGGAGGGGAGATTTCATATAAATGAAACAGAAATTTCTGCATAGCTCGAGAACTAATCAATTAACTGGAACCAAATTTGGCATATGAGGGGATTTTGAAGGCAATTATTGTACGGTGGCTTGAGAACCATGGAGTTTTGTTCACAGTAAGGGCCTGTTCATAAACCACGCAGACTCATTTTTTAAGATCTCAGATCCCCCATTCACCCTCTAGACTTCTCTTTTTTTTTTTTTTGAAATTGTGTATGGAGCGTTGACGTTGGTTAAAATTTTCCTCTTTGGACTCTACCGAAACCGGTTCCAGAGTATCCGGATATGGCCAAATTCACTGGTAGGTCTATGGGCAATGTTTTCGGATATTAGTATTCAAAACCATGAATTTTGAACCGTCGAACGGTACAAATGCTTGGGACTTCAAAATTGTCCCCTTTGGGCCCTGCCAAATTCGGTTTCAGAGTATTCGGATGTGGCCATATCGTCTGGTGGTTCTATGAGATGATGTTTTTGGATATCAGTTTTCAAAACAATGAATTTTAAACCGTCAAATGGTACAAATACTTGGGCCTTCAAAATTATCCTCTATGAACCCTAACGAAACCGATTTCAGGATATCCGGATGGGGTTTTATCTCCTGGTTGATCAATGAAATGTTAGTTTTGATATCAGTATTCAAAATAATGAATTTTGAGCCGTCGAATGGTACAAATACTAATGGTTTCAAAATTGTCCTCTCTGGGCCCTACCGGAACCGATTTTAGAGTATCCGGATGTGGCCAAATCCTCTGGTTGGGTTATGGCATGATTTAAATTTTGAGCCTTTGCACGGTACGAATATATGAGATTGGAATTTCATATATTCGTACCGTTCGAAGGCTCAAAATTCACGATCACGAATACTCTAATGTTGTCTAAATATATTGTCCTCTTCGGATGCATACCGGAACCGGTTTAGGTTTTCCATGTGCTCAAAATGGCCAGTTTATTTAAAAAAACGGCAAGCATGACAATTGTAGAATCCATACCTTTCATATGAGGCAAAAATATCAAAAATCGGCTAAAAAATAAAGTATTGTGAGCGTGTCAAAGTCTTGAAAATAGAACGATACAATTGTGTCATTTTTTGACCCTGAATGCACTATGTGTAACTCTTTTTGTAGCCTCACTTCCAGAGCTCGCTGAAAGCTAAAACTACCCAAAATACGTTTGTTTATAAAAGTTAGGAAAATTCTGAAAATTTCAGATCCCTAGTTTATTCCGTTCTGAAGTTAGAGCTTTTTTCAATGTGCAAGGCAGGTGATAGTAGTATCGAACCCTTTCCAAAGGTCCAAATAAATTTGATCTGATAAAAAAATTTTTTTTTAAGGTGGAAAAAAATTGTACAAGCAAGGCCGAAAAAAATATGTTCCTGAAGGGTGTACCGATCAAAATTTGGTCAAACAGTAATGTGTGTGAGTCTATCAAAGTTTTTATTAGTCAGTCAATTTCATTGTCTTTATCAAGTTCAGTAAATACAAAATACAGGAGAAATATTCAGCCAAACTTCCTTTTCACCGAATGCGAATTGCCGGGTTTCTCGTTTTAAACCTGTCAGAAGATTTTGTACGGTCTCCTTGTCAACTTTATTCGCCACAGAACGCCAGTTTGCATTGAACTGTTTCTCGCTCACAATAGCATTTTAAGTCTTCCTAAGGTTCCGCTTGACAATGACCCAATATTGTTCGATTGGGCGGAGCTCTGGCGTGTCGGGAGGGTTTTTGTCCTAAGGCACCACTTGAACTTCATGGCCTTTTTTCCGAAATGTCAAGATGTCGAATCCGGCCAAAATAGAACGGAACAATTGTGTCGCTTCAGGAAAGGCACATGGCCAGTCACACCTATTTCTTCGTGAACTTTGATAGTTTAATGAGCTTGATAATATCTGACGCCTTTCCCCGTTCGGTTGCCGTATAAAATTCCTGACCAGGAAGCTGTTTAAAGTCTGCCTCGTCCTGTACCACGCAAACAAAAACTTCGTCAGCATCGTCGTGTACAACTTTCGCGATCGTGCTTTTGCCGACGTGTTTTGTTTGTCGTCGTGATTTGGAGTCACCACTTTCTTGTAAGTCGACAGGCTAGCTCGTTTTTTTTTTGCTCTATCTACGGTCGAAAACGCCACTCCCAGCTTTTTTTGTGACATCTCGGACGGAAAGGTGGGGGCTCCACTCGAAACAGCGGGCAACACTTTTTGTGGTCGCTGGCCTCTGGCTTTCGATTTCCCCCTGATTCAGCTTTCCTAGTGGTCGACAAACCTTCACCAGACACTATTAATACGTTGGTAACACTTGATTTAGCCACATTCAACAATTTCGCCAACTTGGCGCGAGAGTAGTTTGAATTTTCGTCATGCACGTGCAAAATTTTGATGCGTTGCTTTCTTCGTCGACATTCTGATAACTGAAGCGCTAATCTCAAAATCATAACAGACGCATGACACTACACGCACACATCTTCGAAATGAGGAGTATGCAATTTTTTTTCATGCACGATGAAAGGTAATGCGTCAAGTTTAAGTCGGCCAAATTTTGATCGAAACACCCTTTAGCTCATCTATAAAAACATTCGCAAACTTGATGGAGGTCAAATGGCAGATATCGGGTTGCGACGAAGCTGTTATACCATCGAGCACCATAGAGGATGGTAATCCGGACTCTTGCGTTGCTTATTGACGTAATTCCAGAAAGATTTTGGATATGATTTAAGCTTGCGTTTGTGCAGCTTGGTTGACATTTCCGGGATCTAGAATGTGCTCCCATTCTAACTGAGACAAAAAAATGTCTAAACGTTGGTCGGCCCTTCGGAAGTCGTACGATACAACAGTTGAGGTGCGGACGAAATCCAGAGCAACGTTGTTCGCAACTACTGTAACAAGCAGGGGTGGATGATGTGGAACAAACTTTACGAATGGCGCGGGTACCATGCAGATGGAAGAAGCCGTTTCGCAACCGCTTACAAAGCAAAGATCGAGGGAGCGATCATTCTTGTTCGTCACGCCATTGATTTGGGAGAGAGTCGCGATGCTGTTGCTGTCAAGAAGTTTGGTCCCTGCGGAGTCTTTCCACGAGAGCTCATAATCAGGGAGGTAGAACCCTGGATTTCAGTCCAGGCAATGCTCGCCAGATTAAAGTCGCCCAGAACCATTATTTCGTCACATGGAGTTGCATTTTCCGATAAGAAGGAGATTAAGCGACAATAAGAGTCGATGAGCTCAATGTCTCGAGTTCGATCTGGAGGTATGTAGACTGCGCAAATGAACAGGTGTCAATCCCCAAGCTGAATAGCAATCAAAACTTCCGCACCATCTCCACTAGTTTTCCTGTTATTGTTTGAGTTGCAGTCGCAGCGGAACAATTCGTACCCTTCCTCCAAAAACATGATCGGAAAAGGGTTCGAGACTCGAGCCATGTCTCAGTTAGGACTATGATGTCGTAGCACTGATCCGAGGCTGCTACGCGATAGTCGTCAATAAGTCTGTTCATTCCACCAACGTTTTGATAATGGACAACGATGTCCGGTCTCAGTCGTCCGGGGATGTTGGCCTGGAACTTGGCACATTATCAGGTACTAAATCATTTGGAGGTGGATCATACTTGCCGATGTTTGAAGCTCGGAAGACTCATTCTCCAACACCAAGTACAGGGCCGGGACGGCTGTTGGTCGCTGGCTGGAATGGCTCGACTGTATTGGGGGAATCAGGGACTTCCTCAGTACTGGCGGCATATATGCGTTCCGGTGAAGAACTAGAGAAAGGCCAAGATAGTTGCAAAACGGGTGCTTGAAAAATTCTACTAGTCACTGTGGGTATACAGCAAGAGATGCAGAGGTACGTTGGTTCAATGAGGGGTTGCTGCTGGCTAAGCGAAGTGTGTCTAGAAGTTTGACTAGAAGCGGCGAATTGATCAGTGTATGAAATAACAGAAATAACAGGGTATTTGCCTGAAGTCGGAGTTCAGAAGACTTCGTCGTCCAGCTCAAGCACAGGAACAGGACGGCTGCTGGTCGCTGGCAGCGAGATAAACTAACATAGAAGCATTTATAACATTTATGGGAGCCTCCCCTTCTCAAGAGAAACATTTCGTGTCTTAAAAAACTCCCACATGCTAAATTTGGTTTCTTTTGCTTGATTAGTTCTGGAGTTATGCAGAAAATGGTATTTCATTTGTATGGGAGTCAACCCCCCATTCAAGAGAAGGAAGGGGTCTCGAACAATCATAAGAACCTTTCCTGACCCCAAAAAACCCCCGGAAGGAAATTTCACGCCGATCGGCTCAGTAGTTTTCGAGTCTATAAGGTTCAGACAGACAGACAGAAATCCATTTTTGTATAAATATATGTATATATATATATATATATATATATATATATATATATGATATATATATATATATATATATATATATATATATATATATATAGATTTCAAAAGGATGAATAGTAGTTTGTTGCACATTCTAAATATGGATTTGAACCTAAACCTGCACAGTTATAGTCCTCAGAAAAATCACAAATAACTAAGAATTCCTCTTCTACCAAATTGTTTGATGTAGATAGATTGTTGTATTCATATAAAATGCTGAGGTATTAAATCTTACAACTTTACTTGAAAAAACGTAACAAGTTTCTCAACTGTTTCACAATTTGGGGTAACATATATATTTTTTATTGTTATTTTTGCACAGTGTACATTTTTTCAGAATGGTCAAATTATTATTTAAAATTTCTCCAAACACATCATACCAATCAAATTAACCGATTTGGTATAACAATTTTCTTTAACCATCGATTCCATTTTTATGCGGCCCTTTTTTAAACTTAGTCGTGATCCAAAATTAGGAACTACTATGGCAAAGAGGCATATTTCAAAGAGAGAAAGAAGCCTGCCAATTGATCAGATAAATTGCAAATAGTCGATCAGTATCAAAATCTGAAGATGCTTGGAATGGCTCTTTAGCATTTTGGCAACGATAATGACGAAAATTATGATGATTTTGAAAAATTGTTGATAAAGGGTGTTCCAAACAGAATTTGGTCAAACAGTAATGTGTGTGAGTCGATCAAAGTTTTTATTAATCAGTTAAATTCTTTTTCTTTTCCAAGTACAGTTAATACAGAATACAGGAGAAACATTCAGCTATGCTTCCTTTTCACCAAACGCGAATTGCCGGGTCTTTTGTTTAGTAACTGCCATAAGATTTGGTACAGTACCCTTGTCCTTTTTATTCGCCGCAGAACGCCAGTTTGCCTTGAACTGTTTCTCGCTCACAAAAGCTTCTTCAACCATTCAGGGTGGGGAGTGCATTTCCCCCGTACTGTTCGAAAAACGAACCCAACACTAATTATTGTTTAGTAATTGTTTTCCTAAAATATCAATATTAACTGAAATAACATTAACCTGAAACACTTTTATTTTGGCAACTGGAGCTATGTAGCGTTGACATCGGCAAAAAATATTGCTCCATTTGCATTCGCATTTGTCGATTGTAGAACCAAATAAATGAATTTCGAAAAAAAAATTAGGGAGAAAAATTAACAATGGGGTGAAAAGGGTCAGAGATTTTCAAAAACGAGTCTAAATAAGTGGTTTATGAACAGGTTTAAAAAAAAATCCATTTTTTTGTTGTGTGACTTCAGTGACCAATTTTCGAAAAAAATTACTTTAGTGACTTTTCGGTGATATAAATGACTTTTTAGTGACTGCCTTGAAAATAGTGACTAAGAAGTGACCCGCTACCAGGCCTGGGAATGCCTTTTTATGCATTTTGATAACGATGAACACATAAACCACTTATAACAGACATTGATGTCCATATACGTTTTCTTGAAAAACCTGTGTAAAACTTAATATGGACAGCCAGTATAAAAAGCAAGAGTAGAAAAAAACAAACAAAAATTTTCAGGTTATGTGCTAGGCTTTTTATTGATAAACATTGACATGACAGTTATCGCACAACTGCTGCGCCGCCAACCAGAAGCATAACGACATACATTTGAAATATCGGTTTGAAGTTTTACACAAGTAGTAGATCGAAGATGAACGTCTGTTCTCTTTGCAAAAACGATGGTAACTTTGAAAAATGATAACAATTATTAACTACTGGTTGGGAAATTGCGAATGTGCTGAATGTGCATGTTGTTTTCTCTATCAGTTACGCTAGATAAAGTACCTGTCAAACCTTCATAAAAATAACATGTGTCGTTCAAAGACACGGCAATCCTAACTGAAAGTACTAATATTACGTGACTGGAGACCAAAAGCAATCTATGTGTGTCCAAGTTTCAACGTGTTCATCCTTCAATTCATGGAAACATTTTCATCTCTCGGTTCGGTTGAAGGGACCACTTCAAATAAACAAAAATCATGTCAAATCTCATCATTCCCAGCTGATGTTAATTCATTCTATGCAACATGGGCTCTGACAATGAAGCAATATATTAGTAATAATATTTACTCAAAATCGAGTTTCCAGCAGATATGGATGAAACTGAAGACAACTCTCAATAACGGGAAAAAAAAAACCATCACCCGCCCATCGCGCTCCGCACACGTAACCTTAAGCCTGAAAATCCCGCCTCTGCGCCACAAGGGCCTGGCAGATCATACACCTCCACGAACACCACCTCCATGAAAGCAATTCAATTCTCTATCACTTTCGTTGACAAATTTAGCCTGGCTGGAGGTCGTGATCGTCGTCAATCAAATCATCGAAACTGGCCCCAACGAAACGTTTTCCTCACACATCTCTTCACACTTGCTTTCGCTGGGGGCCGTTCTTTGATGATAGCCGCCCATACATCATTCGCACAAAACCAACAATATGCCAGTTGGAGCAATGAAGGCATGCGCACCTAACCTTATCCGCAACGTAACGTATCCAGGAGAGCGGTCACCAGCGTATGTGCTTATTAGCAGAGATTTAATTGGCCCACCGGGGTTTCGCTGATTGATGGCATCATCTTCGGACAGGCACACGCTCGGTCAAACATTATTTTACCTAATTATCACTCACCGTGACAGTGGGTTTCAGTGTTTTCGGGACAAAAAGTTTACTTTTAAATTTGTGTTGGAATTTCGCAGCAACATCCCGAAATTCCAACGAAAATGGCAAATGTGCAATTATCTTTCGATAAATTACTTGGAATCAAAAACCACTTTAGTACCAAATACATTACGGCATGTATAATTTTTTAATCTTGCTCGAAAGTCCAAAATCATGTTCCGGCATACTTTGTAACACAAACTGGCACCATTCATTGCGTCGTTTCCCTCGGCGGTACAGGTGCTGCCCTACAAGGAAAACGAATGGACAATACTTAAAAATATGTGCGCCGACAAAAACAACAAAACATAAGGTATTGCTCTGCCCGGTACCAGTTGGTCTCTCCTTGTATTTGAAGAGTCCAACACTTTCCAGATTTATTTGGGCTTCCTCGCAGCCACCGTTTCGTGACCGCTTGGGTAGCGCGTGCGAGAAGATAATTAAGCACCAGGGAGCACGCGATCACACACACACGCACACATACACACACACACGCGGATGGAATTTCGCGTAGTTTCGAAGATCAGCGACTTGTCAACAGCAGTTTTGGAGACATTAGTTAATTGCACTGCCGCAAAGAGATGCTGGTGGGGGTATAAAATTACCAAAGCTCATTTGTATGTGATGTGAGTCGTATGCTTCGCGTGCGAGGAGAATCGCTGATAAATTAGTCGCTCGAATTAAGATGTTTGCCTTTTTAAAAATTAAGAAAATAAGAACATGAAGACTTCACAGCAAAAAAAAATGTATTTTTGCATTGTTGATCGAATAGTGAATGAATGGAATAATGTTCATCGACGTAATAATACTACTGCTTTCATACTTTTTATGAATTTTTCTGCTGTGATGTAGCTTAGGGCCTGTACATAAACCAAGTAGACTCATTTTTGATAATCTCAGGCCACCCTTCGTACACTTTTCGCAATACATTTTTTTAAATTTTCTATGGATCGTGACCGTCTTCCATCTGCACTCCACCGTAGATGGTACGCAGCAGCTTCCGTTTAAAAACTCCAAGGGCGCGCTGATCCTCCACTAGCAATGTCCATGTTTCGTGGCCGTAGAGCACTACCGGTCTAATTAATGTCTTGTAGATGGTCAACTTTGTGGCTCGGCGAACTTCTTCTAATTACTTAGTTATTTTGCCTTCCAAAACAATGTAAAACAGAAAACATTAAACAGTGTGGGAAATTTCTTAAAGCGCACAATTCGTTTTCGATTGTTTGGTGCAGTTTAAGGTTTTTTGCAAAACATGAATATGGTAGGGTACATGCCCCTTGACTCAGCCTAATATGCGACGGTCGATGACATTTTTTACAGTGACTAGTAAAGTAATTAAGCTGGAATCAATATTCAAACAGTTATGCGTTTGCTTAGAAAAACTCAATATGACGATCATTGTTTCGAACCTCGAAAAGCTAAAAAAATATCTTCTTGACGTCGAAAATATTCTACGGATATGGATGTAATGTCGATCTATAAGCACCATATTGGGTCCATTTGTGGATGCAATCTTGTCTCATCATTTAGGTTTCTCGTTATGTTTGTTATTATTATTTCCTTAGACATTTTATTTAAGGAAACTTCGATTTACTCAAATACAAAAAAAAATTCAGAACAAATCAAAACTGTTTAGTTTTGTTTTCTTGAAAACATTTTAAAATTTTGACACATGATCTATAGGCCAATCCACATCAAAAACATTATAAATCCTTCTGTATAGATTATGTTTCTTAGGTTTTGGATTTGGTTACGCCAGTTTAAAATTGAGAAACTGATATATTTGTATTTTCACTGAAGTTTAAAAATAATATTTATTTAAAAACAAGCCCTTTCCAAATGGTCCTTTTGATTTTTCAAACATTCAAAGACCCTAAAAAGTCCAAATTGTCATTATAATTTAATTTAATTGGCTTCTGAGAGGTTGTGATGGCCAAATTATAAGACGAATTGGCGCGATACACAGTAAAAATAGGACATGGAAAAGCTGTTGCTAAAAGAAAATTCCCAAAAGTCTTCATCTCGCGATGTAGGGCGAACTTTTAGAAAATTTTATTGCCTTTATTAACAAGAAATTTCTTCCAATTCTAAGATTGCAAATTGACTTTATATTTTAAAATATTTTATTTTTTGCGTGTAAGAAACGATTTTACAATTTTTATAATTATTTTTTTAAGTTTTCTAAAAGTCACCCATACTTCTCTTTTTTGCAAGTCTTGTCCTTCTTGAGTTATGTCGATTAAAAAAAAGAGATCAAAAATCTTAAGCCCTTCTTAAATGGTTGTCTTCGTAAATTTTGAAAAAATACATAGTTTGTAAAGTCGCTTGAAAAGACATTATGTACACACCCACATTGGATTCGGAGAGGGAACTGCCAACCACTGGATGAGTTAGCCTGAAAGTCGCCAATTACAGCATAAGGGATTCTAGTTATCATTTGAATAGTTTTTTTTTATAGAAGAAAACACACTTGATTTTTTGCAAAGTAATAAACAAATTATATCCATTTGTAACCACACATACTTGCTATGTGTACAATTAACCACTTTGTGTGACCACACAAACTTTTCATTTTAGTATGAGCATGACCAAGAAACATACTTACATACATCCTCAATGTGTAAAAACTGGCGACCGGAAGCTAAGGCAATATCGGCGCCGGCCCACCCGAACGCAGGTCAAATAAGGGTATGAATGTAAGGCAGGAAAGGTTAGGAATAAGATGACGTGATACTCGCTTGGCTTCCAAAGAGTCCTCTGTACTTCAACGAGAAATTACTGGGATGTTGGGTAACAGGATTAGGTGGTAGCAGTGTTCATTTTTTGGTAAACGATAAGATTTGTAGTGAACTATTTAAACATTAGTACCGATTTCCTATTTGAACCGATGTATACCAACAGTAAGGATAGTATTGCGGCCACTCATAAAGTGAGCTGGTGGTTTTTCATAAAGAGAACAAGGTAATTTTTAACCTTCCTCGGGCATTCAAAAATACTGACGCATAAGACCATTTTGACCCAGATTTCAACACGTTCTAGAATTATGAAATTTAAACCTGTGCCACATTTGAAAGGTTTTGGTCTAAAAAATGCATTGGAAAAACCTGGTTTTAAATAACATAATCTACCGCGAATCTGCTACAAACGGAATGAGGTTTTGATTTCGATGTGATCAGAATTGTATTCAAATCATAACAGACTAGTTGTAAAGAGTTTCCGTCTACAACAAAGTTTCTCAGTATGCCATTTGTTGTCTTTTGACATTATCATATTTGATCCAGATCATGCCGCAGAGATGGGGCTGCTATTTATCTTTGCCAAAAGAAGCGCTAGAGATTTGTCGTCTTCGGCAAAGTTTTTCAAAATGTTCTGTCGTCTTTTGAAATTATAATATTAGTTTCAGTTATTGCCGCGGAGATGGTGCTGCAGTCTATCTTTGCAAAGTATGCAAAGTAGCTCGGCGTGCAGTGTAGTGTTTGGACATGGCTGCACAGCAGTTTCTGGGTGACCTCACAATGGCTCAGGTTTAGTAGGGCTACCTGCATTACGATTGGCTGGTAGGAATACCCTTAGCGGCCGGGCACTTTTTAGTCCTGTTTCCCTTTTCTCGGCCCTTATTCCAGTGGCTTTCCCTGCCACGCCTGTGGTCATCACTCGTCCCCCTCCTAGCCGCAGCGTCTGCTTCTGTGCTGTGAGACCAACACGTGAGCTGGATATCGCGCTTTTGGCGCTGGGCTTTACGCCGGGGCCTCGCACTTTGCGGTCAGCCTGACCTGGTCGTGAAGATGGACCGTCTGACCCCACCGCCACGTTCGCGCAGGTTCGCTTCCCTATGGGGGTGTCCGACACTATCCGCTTCTTAGAAGCGCCATGTGCCGTTTCGCCGAGGACTGCCTAGCCCCCTTAGAGGTCCGTACCCCCATGGTAGATGGGGTGGAGTCTTCGATTGAGACGGACTTTTCCGTCTGGGTCGGTTTCGAGGCCTTTCCGTAGATGCTATCCGTGCCAATTCTTTGGCACTTTGCTCAGCTAGGAGCTCCCAGCTCTGACCTCTCCTTGCATGCAGCCGGCACTGTCATGCGTAGCCTAAGGAGGCTCAGTTTTAAGTTCTTAGCTATGTTGTTGCGCGATGACGTAAGGTTGATAATCGCATCCTACTGCTCGGACACCTCCATCACTCTAGGAAGGGTTTCCCGCATCCTACCCAAAATGACACCAATGTTACTAAGTATGAAAAATGTTTAAAATCACGAACATTGTTCGAAAATGTGAAAGTCTCTTGAAAAAATATTGCAAATAGATTACAAATATCTTCTGAGTTATCCCGTTTTTTTTGTCGTCTAAAGTCATACTTGTTGGAAAGTTGCACGATTCAACCTTAGTTTTAACGTAATTGAAGAAATTTTTCGGACATGACTTATTTTCATTTTCCGTTTTTGCGTTTTACTCAGATAGTGCAGCAGAAACACCTAAATTAAGTTGGTGGCAGGTATTCAAATACTTTTCCAAACTAAATTATTGTAGGTTCTGTAAATTTTGTGAGCCTTTTGTTTTCGATTCTTCAAATTTGTAATTTGCTTGTTAAACCAAATTGGAGTCTAAGAAGCATAATTTCGTTGTTTTCTCATCAGAGAAAGTTCTTCCTGAATTGGTTCCAGTAGCATTTTGTAAAATGTCCCTACTGCACATTTTTCTGATTTTTTCAAACCTGTTGCCAATTTTCCTTACTCATTTACAAATACTTAACATTTTCATAGTTGGCTTTGTTGTAATCAAAGACATTTTCGTAAACACTTTCATTGGGTTTATGTTTTTTATGCACAAACACAGAAAACTCGATTGCTGTGAGAAACGCCTCATTTTTCTATATGAGATAGAGAGATTCACTTACGCAGAAATCTTCATGTGTATTAGTTAAAACAAAAATCAAAGGAGCAATTTTGCTGGATTTTCACGTAGTTTTCAAAAATTGTTTGTAAAGTTTTAGCATCACCAACGACAGGAAGTAAAATACCCTCATTTACTGAGTCAGGAATAAAATCTGTATCAAATCAGAAAACAATGCGAAAATGTTCAAACTTGAGTATTGGGTTTATTCGTATAGCTAGTGACTAATTTGTGTCGAAAGTGTATTTGTTCATGTTTACTTTCAAGTGCTGCATCCAAACATTCTATTTGTTTATTGCAAGTTCGTCAAAATTTTCGCGAAAGAAGTGATCACCAGTTTGTTGCTCGCCCAGAAGAAGCCGAAAGAGATTGCCAAGGTAGTAGGGTGCTATTTGGGAACAGTTAACCGCATAAAAAAAGTCCCTGCAGGATGGTTCTAAGCAGCGGAAGCCGGAAAGCGGACGTGCGCGCTTTGCACGCACGCTGAACGTGATCGAATCGGTCCGTGCAAAAATTGCTCGCAACCCGGTGCGTTCCATGAGAAAACTTGAAAGCAAGCCAATATTTCGGAGATATCCATGCGAAGAATCATCAAAGAAGACCTGCATGCATCTCCCAGAGCCAGAGTAAAACGCCACTTGATTAAGGACCGGGTCAAGAAACTACGAGTGACTCGTTTCAAGAGATTTCTTTCCTTGTTCAAGAAGGAAAAAATGATAATCCGATTCTCCGACGAAAAGCTTTTCAGCATCGATGCTGTGGCTAACAGCCGCACGAACCGGTTCATTTCACCGCAGAAAATGGAGAACGTTCCGGAAAAAGTGAAATTCATATTTCAAACCAAACATCCGGGTGGTGTCATGATGTTTGGCTTGGTGGCGTCTAACGGTTTGAAAATGCCGCCTGTTTTCATTGATGCTGGAGTTAAAATCAATACCGAAGTATATATCGGTATTTTAAAGGACCAAGTGCTTCCCTAGATGAAGGCCAACTTCTATAAGGACCAAAACCTTGTCCTACAGCAGGATGGAGCGGCGTGTCACACGTCCAATCGAACCCAACAATGGTTGAACGATAACATGAAGTTTTGGCCGAAGAATTTGTGCCCCCCTAGCAGCCCAGATCTTTTGTTTTTTTTTTTTTGTTTTTTTGTTGGTTCGTAAAACCACTGCGTCCACTGAGTTGAACTTTTGTGGTATACCCCTGCTTACTATACTAATTCGCATCTTAAAGCTAGATCACCATTTGTCAAATGACCAGCCTAAGACGCGTCTCCCAGTCAGGCAAAATTGAGTTTATAAAACCCACCACCTTCTCAGGATTTGCAGTCCAAATTTCTTTAGGTTGTATATAGCCACTGTACAGAAATTTAAGTCTGCTCTTGTACACAGCATCACAACTGCAAAGCAGATGTTCCGAGGTTTCACGTTCTACGTTACAGAAACGACAGATATCATTCTGAACCCGGCCAATGTTTTTCAAGTGATATCTTCTCGGGTAATGTCCGGTTACTAGGCCAGTATAGGTACAAAGAACTCTCTTATTGAGCTCCAGAAGCTTTTTACTAATTATAACATTTGGAATTATGAACCTTTTTGCTTGAGAACACTTTGTGGTGACCATCCAATTGGTCATCACACTTTGCTCTTCCCAAGATTTTTATTCCATTTTTATGGCACAGTATGATATACCGCAGAATGGTTCTGGGCCAATAAACTGTGCATTTGAACCTTGTTTAGCAAGCTCATCTGCCCTTTCATTGCCGTCAATGCCACAGTGTCCCGGAACCCAGAATAAATTTACCGAGTCCTCTTGGCACACCTTTCGCAATGAAAGAATGCATTCCCAGACAAGTTTGGATGTACATTTATAATTACTTAACGCTTTGAGTGCCACTTGGCTGTCTGTAAAAATACAAATATTTGCATATCTGTATTTTCTCTTCAGACAAACGTTAACACATTTTATTATAGCAAAGATCTCCGCTTGGAAAACCGTTGGATGGTTTCCCATCGCCACTGAGATTTCTACCCGAGGGCCGAAGATTCCTGCTCCTGTTTTTGTTCCAATTTTGAGCCATCTGGAAGAATTTTATTGAGCCATGACGAACAGTGGGACCTCCGACTACCCAATCTATACGTGACGTTTCACATATCTTGTAAGGGATGTCATGGTTTTCCACAGGTTTCATCCAGTCTCCATTCATATACATCACTGGCCCATTTTGAAAGCTTTGTGAAATGCTCAGGTGACCGACTAAGTCACCAGAGTCTAAGCATTCTCTTTCCGCTTCAAGTTGCACGTATTCGTGCAAAGGCAGCACATTTAGAATTGCATTCAACGCATCTGATGGAGTGCTGCGCATCGCTCCCGTTATAGCCATGGACACTAGCCGTTGAAGTTTTTGTATGCTTTTTCTGTGCAGTAGCCTCTTTGTTTTTGGCCACCACACAAGGGAATCCAGATCTTAATCCGTGGGATTATTCGATTTGGGCATATAAAAACCCTGAAGTCAACCATAACACGCACATGTCAGTCAATGTCGGAGGACTACGTCCGAAAGGCATGCTCTGGCTTCCGGCGTCGGCTCGAGGATGTTATTAATAAAAATGGAGGACACATTGAATAAATTTGTTTAAAAGGACTTTATAAAGATAACTGCACTCTTAAATGTTGATACTATTGCTTGAATTAGTTGAAAATGAGATATGAAAGGAATAGAACAAATTTTCGCATTATTTTCTGCCGCACCCTGTATATGAAGTTTATATTCAGGGCGACATTGAGTTAAAATTTCTATGATTCGTTAATTACGTTGTTGATCTGGCAGATGCAAAGAGTAAATTTTGATTTTCACGGGAATCCAATACATATGGGAAATTAGCATCAACCTATGATTGGCAATACTTTTCACACTTATCACAGAATTTCTAGTTAAAATGGCCTGAACTCGTCACCCCAAAAGTTAATGCTACTGCTCCCCGTGCTCCTTAATCCTGAGTAACACCCAAGAAGCAACCGTAGGCGGTCATTCATACCCACGAGCAGCTCACATGCTCTTCCATAAACAATTTTTTTGTTCTTCCCTGGCACATATTCACCATCAATTTCTCAACCAATTAATGCGTGCCCTTTCGGTAAGAAAATAACAGCATCATACTGAAACCGCCATCCGTGAAACCCCTCCAAAAATCACACTCCAATGACGTTTCCAAACCGCAGATTGTTGCCACTATTCCACATTCGGAGGGTGCTCCAGAATTTAAGAGGCCAATCACTCAGTGCTCAATTTCACTCTGCTCGAGTCCTAAGTGCACACACTTCTCAACTACCTTGGCAACAATCACACTGAAACGGTGACCGGCGCCAGGAGCACTCGAATTATGCGGATCGAACAGGACAGGAGGCACAAAAACCATCATCTACAAATTAATTGCACTTTCAATTCAATTTTAACATTGTTTATTATTGGCAACTCGTTCGAAAACGTGATGTTCGGAATACTTTATTCGCACCAACGTCATTATCGGACTAATTGCTGGATCGATTTAAACGAGAGCAGCACCAGCAATCAATTTCTTTACTCCCTTGCGAAAAAAATGTTAAGTAATCTTTTTGATAGACGACCGACGCTGATCGATCGGAAAGTGAATTATAAAGGCTGAAAAAGTTTCTTCTTTTAACTGCACCTCCGAGCATTGGTCAGCCATCATCCATTGTGGTCATGCCTTTTGGAATTTATAATGAATAAATTATCATAAATTTAACGCTAATTGACAAATAAATTCAGTACTTTTATCAACTGCGACCCGTTGATCGGATTTTAAATGTTTAATGGAGCCATATGAAAAATGGTTAAGTCATTCCGAAGATCAATCTGACAGCCAATATTTTAGGAGACATTATCATCATAAGCGAGAGCAGCTTGGCAACAGGTGCCGGGTTGAGAATGGGAAAGAACCAGATTGGAAACTTATACTGATCGAATTTAAAATAAACAGTCTAAATGGATCCATATGTTGGAAGCCGTGCGGTGAAATTAGCACATAATAGTAATAATCGAAATGGAAATGATATTTTATTGGATTAGCTAATGCATACAGAGTGCGAAAAATGTATGCGCAGTATTTCGCTAATGCAGATTGGAAAATCATCCGCAGACTAGATTTCTAGTTTCGTGAGATTTGTGTAGCTCATTCAGGCATGAGGTTGTTTTCCGCCAACAAACAAATACCAAATTGTAAATAATATTATTATAGTTGAGGAGATATGACCGGAGCGAAGAAAACGTTATGACCTCATCGGGTAAACCTTTGCACCATAATGTATCAATAACGTCACTCGTTGCTCTTTATGACTTTCCCGTTTATCGCCGAGATCTGACGGTTCACATTTCTTTTGCCGACGAGCGTGTAGACCTCTAATGATAAAACATTTAAAAAACAAAACAGGACTTCTTTTACAGGTGAGCCTCGATAAAACGTATTTTTTAGTACACCGCAATTGGCAATTACGTAACATAGTAGGTTTTCGTTTCTTGCAAAACTAAGGCATTGTATATAATTTGGCTGTTCTGTGTGCTGTCAAACTAGATTTCTCACACAATAGTAGAGCCTTGGACTTTTTCAGCTAATCATGCATATTTGTGTTTGTAAATTTGCTATGAAACTAAATTCGCGTGTTGCCAAAATCGTAAACATAGTAGAAATGAGAAGAAAAAATAGTATTTTCCATTTAATTCCAACTACTTTTGCTTATCTTGACAGATACGCGTATTTCGTCAACAATGTGCAGACTTCTTCAGAGTCGTGTACTAATAACTTAACTGGACAGTATTAGTACACGACACTGAAGAAATCTGCACATTGTAACATTGACGAAATACGCGTTTCTGTTAAGATAAGCAAAGGTAGTTGGAATTAAATGGAAAATACTAATTTTTCTTCTCATTTCTAGTTACAGGTATTCCACTAAACAGCTCAAACTCTCCAGTATTAAACATACTGTTAAAGAGTTAACCAATGTTTCTTACTGTCTGATATGTAGACGACAGAAGACATCCAAGCTTTATGATAGTTTGTAAAATAACCTTTCGGACAAATATGTAACATTTGTTTTGTCTAGGGGTGTACTAGTGAAGTAACCTAAATTCTGCAAGATTTAAACTTGTGTTCGATTTTGATGTTCTGATTCTTATGTCATGTGACTTTTTGGTAAAGCGTAAAGCTTGGAATGATTTACTGAACTTTTTTAAGTTTTTATGCGGTCCTGACTAATTTTAGTTTAACTTTTACGGAACCTGACAGTTGGTTTACAAACTATTACTTTGCATTTGGTGATTGCTGCATGCATTTTAGTATTGTGGGTGTTGAGAAAGACATTTCTTTTTTCTTGATATATCCTTCAGAAGGGCGTAACCAAAATTTCTGCCACATAAGGAATGTATCGAACATAAGCTGTCCACGTATATTTGCGTTGTACGTAAAACAGACGTGAACATTAAGGTTTTGGACCCATGGCTACGTGAAAAGGGCGTAAATAATCCCTTTCAGACGGGGAAGGAGCTTCGAACTAACATAAGAACCTTCCCCAGGCCCAAAAATCTCTGCATAAAAATGTTCATACCAGTAGGGATAATTCTCATGATTGGTTCAAATTTGTGTTTCATTTGTATGGGAGCTCCGCTTCTAAAAAGAAGAGGGATCTAGTATCTACTATCGTAGAAACAATTCTTACCAATAAAAACCTGCAAATGCCAAAGTTGGTTTCATTACGCCAAATTTGTGTTTGATTAGTTCTTGAGTTATGCAGAAATTTCTGTTTCATATGTATGGAAGGCATCCCTTCCAGATAAAGGAGAGGCCTCAAACGCCCATAAAAAAATATATATTCATAAACCCCACATGACAAATTTTGTTCCATGCGCCTGATTAGTTTTCGAATTATTCAGAAATTGGTGTTCTATTTGTATGGGAACCTCTTTAAGACGGCAGAGGAGTCTAGATTCATCATGAGAATCTTCTCCGGCCCCAAAAACCCATGCATTCACATTTTCATAACCTAGGGAGGAGGGGTCTCAAACCACCATAAAAATATTTCCTGCCTTAAAAAACTCGCTAATACCTAATTTGGATCCATTTGCTTGATTAGTTCTTGAGCTATGCAGAAAGTTGTTTTCAATTGCTTGGGAGCCCCCCTTTCTAGAAGCGGGAGGGGTCTCGAACTATCATAAGAACATTTCCTGGCCCCAAAAACTCCTTCATGCAAAATTTCACGCCGATTGGTTCAGTAGACTGCGAGTCTATAAGGCTCAGACAGACAGAAATACAGAAATTCATTTTTATATATAGGTATAGATGGATAGAAATCCCGATTCAAAAACCCGTACATTCCAAATGTGGATTCATTTGCTTTAATCTTTGTCGAATTATGTAGAAATTTGTGTTTCATTTGTATGAGAGATTGCACCCACCCAAACGGGGGAAGGGTCTTGAGCTACCATAGAAACTTCTTTTTGCCTCCTAAAACCTCCACATGCCAAATTTGGTTCCACTTGCTTTAATAGTTGTCGAGTTATGCCAAAAATTGTGTTTCATTTTCATAGTAGCCCCTCATCCCGAGGATGGAGGGGGATCAATTAACAATGGAAACATTTCTTTACTTGATTAGTTCTTGAGGTATGCTGAAATCTGTGTTTCATTTGTATGAGTACCCTCCTTTCGAGAGGTAGGAAGGGTTTTAGATCGCTATAAAAACGTTTTTCATTTAAAAAAAACCTTCGCATGTCAAAGTTGACTCCATTTGCTTTATTTTTTCCCGCGTTATGCAGAAATTGATGATTCATTTGTATGGGAGCCCTCCTCCCTTCCAAAAGGCGGAGGAGGTTCATACCACCACAGAAACATTTTTATCCTTCAAAAACCACAACATGCCAAATTTGGTTCCATTTGCCCTATTAGTTGTCAAGTTATGCAAAAACTTGTGTTTAATTTGCATGAGAGTCCCCCTTTCAGATTGTGAAGAGGTCTCAAACTAGACACATTTCTTGCCTAAAAACTCCCTAATTCTAAATTTGGTTTCCTGTACTTAATTAGTTCTCGAGTTATGCATAAATTTGTGTTTCATTTGTATGAGAGCCTCCCTTTCCAGAGATGGGAAGGGTCTTGAACTATCATAAGAACCTTTTCTGGCCCCCAAAAACCCATCCATACAAAATTTCACGCCGTTCGTTTCACTAATTTTCGAATCAATACGGTTCAGACAGACAGACAGACAGACAGACAGACAGAAATTCTTTGACAATGATTTATAGTGTCAAATTTGCAATGTGTTGTGTCTGTTTGTCAATGATAAAAATATCAATCAATAAATTGAGACAGGCTAATATTAAAAAATAAATATTTACTGATAAAACTCACGTTGTAACGCACTTTGATGATAACTGTTGTGCTGCTGATCGAAAGTTTTGCAGAGCAACAGAATGTAGTTCATTTATTCCGTATTTGCAAATATTTGCAAATAAAGGAGTCAGATGTCTTAAATAGAAATATTTTTTAAACTTCATATCTTTTTATACCTCTACAACTTTTCTGTAAACAATAACTAGTAACTTTCTCGTATTTTCAACATATGCGTCATTTTATGCTATTATGTTCTTGCAAAGTTTTCAAATTTAAATTAAAATTAAAAAAATTAAAGCAAAAATCTACGTAAACCCTGAAGAGAGTCAGAAAAGCTGTCATAAAAAAATCCGCAAATAATTCAAAAGTTAAGTTTCTTCAGCAAAGTTTCATGTACTTAAATTATCTACATTTCTGTGGGAGTAATTTCACTGAATCATTAAAATAAAATTTTAAAAACCAACCAACCGAAAGATAGATTTCATTTTCTAGATTAAATCTGCCATCATGTGTATAGAGTTAATAGTACCAAAGTGCACTGTCTTAGTCAAGTGACTGCCCGAACTGACGACTGCATACCCAATGGCTGCCTATCAAGTATCAACGGTTACCTAGCCAACGTCTTGCTAGCAACAGCATGCTGAACCATCAGCTACTTGGCCAATAGTTGCTCGCCAGTGCACCTTCCAGGTTACATGCCACCGGCAGCTACTAATCGAATACTGGCTCTCCGCCCAAGTAACATTGCCAAAACCATCCAGCTTTATTAAGTTTTATTAACGCCACTGGAAATCATTTTGGTTTTATTATGGTTCCAAGAGTGCCAATAGGTTTTATATTTTAGTCAAGTTTATGAGAACCTACACAGCTTCTCTAAAACCATCTTGAAACCCTGCCTTCTAAAATTCCTTCTACTTCTATCAAAGGTTTTATTTTGACTTTAGAACTCTAATGAAGTTTGTCTGAAACAGATAACTTTCCATCTACATGAGAGGCTCTAGAAGTGGACAGTAATTTATTGCTAGAGCGTATAGAAATGAAGAGAAAGTATTGATAGTTCCGTATAGCGTAACGGCAGGCTTTGAAATTAAAAGGTACAAGTTGAAAACGATTGGGAGAATACAAAAAACAACAATCAAAGTTTATGAACTCGTGAAATGCTGTTTTGAAATGATTTTTTTATAACTGGTTTATATTATCTTATCATGGTCAGTTTAAAGAGCATTTTGAAACTATTTTGGCTACAGTTAATGCTTTAAACACCAAATTAACAAATTGAGTGAAATACGGATGGAATAAAACTAAAATTGTTACTTGGGCACTGCAATTCACAGCTTCATTAATGACGCACAATTAAGAAAAATTGCGAAGGTATATATCATATTCACTGCTGCATTCGAAACCTTCCTTGCTCGCATTTGAAATCAGTTATAGGAAAGTACTGTGCATTTAGTAAATTTAGTCTGCAAAACAAAATTATAAAATTTCACCTTTCATTTGCGTTAGTCTCAATAGTTTACAATTAAAAATAGTTTCGATTATTGGATTAATATGCAGGAAAACTTCCAACCGGTTGTACACATCTTCAAAATGTATCGAGTAATAATTTAGTTATAAGCTTTTATTTGCTACGACATTTTGTGACCATCGTTATTTTCAGATTTTCATTTGACACCCTACCCATGCCATAAAACATTAGCTAGACTGAGCAGTTATAACACGTAAATATTGAAAACAATTTTCCACATTTCCAGGTCATTTCGCCTGGAAACGCTTTGTATTCATCCACTCATTGTTCAAGTCCTTGTCGTTTTTGAAGAATTCACAATCGCATAATTTTGTTTTCTTAATAAGCCTTCTAGAAGATGAATCTCTTCTTTATATTATTGGACAACTGTTTTAACATGTTAAAGCTCTGTAGTCTGTACAAGGCATAACTCGTAGTCTACGTCAAGACTCGTCAGAAACTGGCATGGTGATAACCTCTGTAGTATTTATTGCACGCTCGCTATACGATATTTCTGCAACCTGGAGCTGTCTTTCGCTAGATATGAACATCTAATTTTGATATTCATAACTGGCATTGGTATTGAAGGGCACAGCATAAGAGGTAAAATACATAAACTAAATACCTAAGAATTGTAAGCAAAATATCTCTCGAATAACAAAACTTGTTATTTTGGATACCGTGGAATACGTAAGAGGTACTAATTTAGTATTGTCTTACCTCAACTTGGTATTAGCATAACGTTGTGGCAACAATTTAATGGTATTATCCTCAGGCATCCTCCTCGTAATCTGAGCTCCAGTTTTCAAGCTATTCGTTTCTGCTCAGGGAGACTGGCCTTTAAAATGTATGTGGAAGTGATTTCTTCGAGACTCCATGTTCTACAGGATACATGATTTTTTTATGTTCAATTTTGTACTGCAGCAATTGCCGATTACAATTTTTCAGTGCCCACAATAGGCGGTTTTATGCATATTAACCCAGGCAAACATTTTTCCATCAATTTCCGTCATTACTCAGCCCTACATATAGTTTTGTCTGTTAATATCTTTAACAAGTTCACTTGCTTTAATGCCGTTGATATTTCAAATAGTAATATCTTTAAAATCAATCATCTTGTTAGACAAAGGTATTTAATATACTGCCTAAATGAAAACTGCTGATAAAATTGTTAACTTTGTTAATGGTATAGTTTAAAAAAAAAACATCAAACAAAAATACACGAAGGAAACGGAAATTTGAATTAATTAATTATACCAATGTTGGTTCGTCGGTCCTCCCTTAGCTCAGTCAGTAAAGGTGCAGCTACAAAGCAACACCATGCTGGAGGTGACTGGGTTCAATTCCCGGTCTGGTCTAGGAATTTTTCGTTTAGGAAATTTTCTCGACTCCCTGGGCATACCATATGATTGTACTTGCCACACAATCATACTAATGCAAAAATGGTACCTGGCATCGAAAGCTCTCAATTAATAACTGCGGAAGTGCATCTAGAACACTAAGTTGAGAGCAAGCAATACGATAATTGTGAAAGCAATAAGCTTGAAATGCTAAAGAAGAAGACCAACGTTCGTTTTCCAATTGACAGTTATGGAATAAACTACAAATTTGAGACTGTCTCACAGGCACGAGACCGGAACTTGTGAGGACCGAAAGTCGCACCCTCCTCCTAGGCCGTCAACTCACCGATAAACTTAAGCCAGGTAACGCCTTAATCTAGTGCGTTGTATGAAAGACTGCAATCATTATCGTATGGCACTTGAAAGATTGCAAACAATTTCGTTGTTAAAGCTTCCTTTGGCTTTAAATTAAACAAGGGGAAATTTAACGCGCAAGTTAAAATTAATTATTTTTTCTGTGTTTTGAAGCCCACCAAAAATATATATTTCACTAGCTGAACCCGGTGCGAGCCTTGCTACGCATGCAACTAAATTAATGAAAATTCAATAGAACCTGCTCATTTATGTTGTTTTTGTGAATGCATCTGGTTAAAATATTTTCGTTTACTAATGTAATTTGAAAAAACAAAGATTTATGTTTTTTAATTAAACTTTTGGATCAGTAGTTTCTATAGGTCTTTCTTTCTGCGTAGAAGCATTTCATTGACGAAAAAATGTATCATCAAACGAAGCCGTATTCTATGTCAGTTTGAATGTAATTTTCCCTTGCGTAACCTTTGATCAACTTCTTGTGCATAATGTAGCACTGAGAGTAACTCAAGCATCCCCCATTCTTGGCAAAGCAGGGTCAAACTTCTATCAGTACTAGCTGCTTACCTAGAAATACACATTTTGAGTTTAAGTTACATGGATAATTCTCATGTTTGGTTCCAATTTCTGTTTCGTTTGTTTGAGGCAACCCCCCCTCTCCACCAGAGAGATGAGGTCTCAAACCACCTTAGAATAAAATCTTGTCTGAAACTCCCAATATGCCAAAGTTGGTTCCATTTGCTTGGTTAGTTTTAGAGTGATGTGGCAATTTTGTGTTTCATTGGTGTGGGAGCACCCCTTCCAGATGAGGGAGGAGTATCGAATCATCATAAGGACCTTCACCGACTCCAAAATCCCAGCATCAAAAATCCGGACGTACTGCATACAAATTTTCCGGCCATATTGCATACAAATTTGCATAGCAGTAGGCATAACGGGTGTCCACTAAAAAATGAGAATGATTTCAATACTTTTCCATCAGAACAGAAACGGCCGCATAGAAATGTCACTTTAGATGAATGAATCGTTGCACTCTCCAGAAAATTTTCATACACTCTTATTTCACTCTAACATGTTCAGTCGTGTTCAGCATGCCGTCGAAACAGGAAGAACTGCGCGCGCGCGTTGTACAATTCTTTCAAGCGAACGAAGATCGTGGAAAAAAATACACGGTGGACCATTTTTGTCGTGAAAAAGTTCCGGTATCCACCGTATACCGTATCCTGGCATGCATGAGAGTAACCCGGAAGAAAGGTTGCGGCCGTCCAGCGAAAATAATGAATGAGAAAACGCTCCGCTCGCTGCGCAGCGCTGTTCAACAACAAGGATTCGGTAAGTCAACGGGAAGCAGCCCGAAAGTTCCATTGTTCGAAGTCACTCATCTGCAAGACGCTAAAGAAAGAAGGAATAGTGTGTAGAAAGAAAACCAGATCCCCAGAGTACACAGATGAGCAGATTCAAACCGTGAAATCCCAATGCCGCTGGATGACTCGGAATTACGGCGGAAAATCTTTCGTTCTGGACGACGAAAGCTACTTTCCTCTTTCGAAGTCTCAGATACCGGGAAACGACCGATTCTACACTAAGGACAAATCTACTACTCCTCCAAAAGTAATGTATAAGTTCAAGCACAAATTTGAATCGAAGGTTATGTTATACATCGTAATATCCGATAAGGGTATTTCGAAGCCGTGGTTCAAACCAAGCGGTTTGGCCATCAACCAGGAGGTGTACCAAAGAGAGTGTTTGCAGAAAATACTCATCCCATTTCTTAAACAACATCACTCGGATGGCAAATACGTGTTTGGCCGGACAAGGCATCATCGCACTACGCAAAAAAAACGCTAACGTTTTTGGAGAGCCAAAATATACCATATGTCCCAAAAGACCGGAATCCGACAAATTTGCCACAGTGCCGTCCTATCGAGGATTTCTTCGGTCTTTTGAGCTCCATGGTATACAAGGATAATTGGAAGGCCAAGAACACCAAGCAACTTACCAACAGGATCAAAAGCTGCATCCGAAAAATCGATGTGGCTGCCGTCCAACGGTCATGTTCCAGCATAACGACTAAGCTGCGCCGCCTGTGCAGACCACGGACCATATGACAATATTCACTAAACTTGGTTTGAAGATTTAAGTTGACCCTTTTAATAAAATAAATCAGTTTGAACAAAACTTCACTGGTATTTTTTCCTGACCCATTCTTTTCGTTCTCATTATTTAGTGGACACCCGTTAGTTCTCATGTTTGTTTGAAATTTGTGTTTCATTTGTATGGGGACCCCCGCTTTTCAGCGAGAGCGAGAGAGAGACAGAGAGAGAGAGAGAGAGAGAGAGAGAGAGAGTAGGGGCTTCAAACTACAATAAAAACATTTCTTGCCTTCAAAAACTCGCCTATACCAAATTTGGTTCCATTTGCATGATTAGTTCTCGAGATTATGCAGGATATTTGTTTTTCATTTGCATGGGAGCCCCTTTTCTATAGGCGGGAGGGTCTCGAACTATCGTAGGATACTTTCCAAACCATAAACCCCTGCATACAAATTTCCATGGCAGTAGGGATAGTTCTCTGTGTTTGGTTTGAAATTTGTGTTTCATTTGTATGGGAGCCCCCCTTTCCAGAGGGTGGCGGGGTCTCAAGAAACCATAGAAACATATCTTGTCTCCAAAACTCCCACATGCTAATTTTGGTTTCCTTTGCTTGATTAGTTCTCGGAGTTATGCAGAAATGTGTGTTTCATTTTGTATGGGAGCCCCCCCACTTCCAGATATGAGAGGGGTTCCAGACTATCACAAGAACCTTCTACGACCCCAAAACCCCTCCACATAAAATTTCACGCCGATCGGTTCAGTGGTTTTCAATTCTATAAGGTTCGAGACAGACAGAAATTCATTGTTATACATACTAATGGCTGCGTCCGGTGCGTGCGCTGCTACGCTTTGCAACTTAATGAAGGAAATTTAATATAACTGGCATCTTTATGGTTTTTTTTAACCTTCAAAACCCCCATGCCAAATTTGATTCGATTTGCTTGTTTAGTTCCTCGAGTTATGAAGTAATTTGTGTCTCATTTGTATGAGAGCCTCCTTCCTGAGAGAGTAGGGGTCTCAAACAATCATAAGAACCTTCTCGCCCCAAAAACCCCTTCATATAAATTTTCACGTTGGTCGGTTCAGAACTTTCCGAGTCTATAAGGGTCTGACAAACAAACAGACAGACAGAAATTCATTTTTATGCATATAGAAATCCAGCCTCATAAACAACCTCCATATGCTAAAAGTGGTTTGATTTACTTGATTAGTTCTCCAGTTATGCAGAAATTTGCTTTTTATTTGTATGGGAGCCCCCCCTTTCAAAATGGGGAGGGTATTGGACTATCCATAGAGATATTTCTTGCCTCCAAAAACCTCAACATGCCAAGTTTGGTTTCATTTGCTTCATTGGCTCTCGAGTTATGCTAAAAATTATGTTTCATTTTTATGGAAGTCTCTCCTTTCGAGAAGGCGGGAGGGGTCTCGAAACCACCTTAGAAACATTTGTTTCTTCAAAAACCTCCATTTGCCAAATTTGGTTCCATTTGCTTGATTTGTTCTTGAGTTATGCAAAAATTCGTGTTTCATATATATTAGAGACCCTTACTTTCAGTGAGCGGAGGAGTCTCAAAACCACAATAGAAACATTTCTTGCCTTCGGAAAACTCCACACATAAGTTTGGTTCCATTAACTTGATAAGTTCTCGAGTTATTTAGAAATTTGTTTTCATTTGTATGGAAGCCTCTTCCCCCCCTTTGCCCCATTCCATGATGGCAGAGGAGTCTCAAACCTCTATAGATACATTTCGGTCCTCCAAAACACTTCAGATGTCAAATTTGGTTCCATGTATGCTTGATTAGTTCTCGAGCTTCATGCACAATATGTGTTTCAAGAGGTATGAGACCACCCTCTTACAGAGGGCGGAGGGGTGAAGAGTCACCTTAGAAATATTTCTTGCCTTCAAAAATCTCTACATGCCAAATTTGGTTCCATTTGCTTTATTAGATATATAGAAACTTTTGTTTCATTTATATGACACCCACCCCCCTCCCCCTCCCAGAGAGTGAGGAGGGGTCTCATACTATCGTAGAAACAATCATTGCCTTTAAAATCCCCGCATGCCAAATTTGGTTCCATTTGCTTCATTAGATCTAGAGTTTTGGAGAAATTTTAGTTTCATTTGTGTGACAGCACCCCTCCTAGGAGAGGAGGGGTCTCAAACCACCATAGAAAAAAAATTGTCTCCACAAAGCCCCACATGCAAAATTTGGTTCCATTTGCTTGATTAGTTCTTGAGATATGCAGAAAAATTCTGTTTCATTTGTATGGGAGCCTCCCTATTTAGAGCGGGGAGGGGTCTCTGACTACCATATAAACATTTATGCCTCAAAAACTTCCACATGCCAATTTGGGTTCCTTTGCTTGATCAGTTCTCGAGTTATGTGCAGAAATTTGTGCTCCATTTGTATGGGAGCCCCCCTTTCCAGAAAAGGGAGGGTCTCAATCCTACGAGAACCTTCCCGGCCCCAAAACCTTTCCATACAAAATTTCACGCTGATCGGTTCAGTGAGTTTTCGAGCCTATTAGGTTCAGACAGACAGACAGACAGACAGACAGACAGACAGACAGAAATCCATTTTTATATATATAGATAGATAGACAAAAACCATTCTCAAAAAAATGGGAGTGGGACACAGAAGCATACAATGGAAAGAGGTCACCCAGATTTCCAAAACATTCCATTTTTGTGGTTATATCATCGAGCAACCTGAGCAGGTCAGTGTGCCCTCCAGATTACAGTCTGTTCTTGAAGAGTTCGCTCCAAGACCATGAAGCAAACATCTCCAAGTGACGCAGCTGAACACGAGCTCCTCCTGCCGCAAGACTGTAGCCAGGTAGCCAATAAGCCTTAGCATATGCAGTAAATCAACCCCGAGCGGCATCCCCTTCTTGCTGATTTTTAGCCACAGCAGCACCTTCTTCGGGGAACTTGGTGTGTACAGGGTCTTGTCGTCCATCACCACCGACACGTCACGATTCACCGGGAAAATCGAGTTGACCATCTTATTCAGCCACTTCCGCTGCGTCATTGCCTGCAGCTCCTAAACCAGTGACGGCAACTTTCGCTTCCTGACATGTATGTTCATGTTGGCCAGGTGCTTTTTCACTGTTTAGCCGGTTGAACCGACCTCCCGACCAAGCGCACGCAGCATGTAGCCACTTTTCCCTCGGTCTTCCTCTTCGGCATCCTTTGGAGCTTCTTGTTGCTCAGGGTCGTCGGCCGTCCGGAACCGAGCTTCCTTTCGATGCTCTGATTGTTGTTGTATTCGGCGTCCATAAAGTGCCGCACGATGTCCGTTTTCAACGCGCACACTTCTGAACGGAGTTACTTCACTGTTGTTGCTATCACGGTTAGAGTTCGACTGATAGAGCTGTCAAATTTGGTCTGCTGACTAATGGGTTACTGTGATTGATGCTTCATGGGTAGTTTCCTTAGTGCGATTGAAAGTAAACCCATGAAAAATCGGCAATTTTGACCTATTTTTTTAATGTGAACGTTATCATAATGGACGACGAAACATACCTTTTTATACTTTTTTACATCTGTCTTTTTATGCCGCAACCAAAGAACGCCGTTGCCGAGCATTTCCGAACAAAGAAGTTGTCCATATTCCCGAATAAGCATTTGATTTGGCATGTCATGTGGTCGAAAATTTAAAATTTTCGACTCTACCAGCATTTTCAATAACGATGAGTTCGAGAAAGAATGAAGAATGCAAAAGCGGTTGCTACCGTTTATCAGAAGCCGCGAGTCTCCAGCTCTGTTTTGGCCTTATTTCTCTTGTCACTATGTGAAATCCGTCCTGGGATGGTATAATGCACAAGAGGTCAAATTCGTGCCAAAAACAGTCAATCCACCAAACTGTCCAGCACTTCGTCCAATAGGGAAGTACTGGGCTCTAGTTAGGCGGAAACTCTTCGAAACTAAGAAGAGAGCAAATGGTACCGATGATTTCAAGAGAAGATGGAGAATCTTCACGGCGGGCTTACCGCAGAAAGCTCGAGATTTTACAGAATGAAGGATTATCATCTTGAATGTTTCTAATGTAGATATAACTCTTATATTGTAATAAAAAACAATCGGTTTTTGTTGATATATGAGCAAATTTGTGAATGCTGCTATTATTTTGATATCTATTATTTAAACAACATGACTAAGTGTTTTCTCTCAATTTTCCTGAATTTATTATATTATGCACAGGTGTAGCTTGGAAATAAAACAAATCAAAATCTGCTTGTAATTCAAATGTATTGAAAATTCTAATAGTACTGGCTTGCCCTGCTAATCAATATTCACTTCAGTTGTCAAAGGTAAGGTTTCTTCCCGGCTGGCCTTCCCACCTCGGAAACGAAAACCAATTGTTAAACTTTTCCACCATCCATTAACAATGTTGTCATCGAATAAATTTCGGCTCCCACGCGTACATTTTACCCGAGAATAGAAAATCAGAAACAGTTCCCCAGACATTAAAGCCCATTGAGTTATTCACATGGGCAGAGGATTTTGAAAGGTTCTGATTGTCCCATGAAACACGGATCCGGATGCAAAAACTGACGGCGAGGGAGGCCGGAAGAGAAAAATGGAAGCCGAAATTCCTTTCCGTTGCTTTGTGGTGTGGTTTTTGACTATTAATGACTTGTGCTTCTTCGGCTACGTGGTAATACACTGGAGCAATTAAAGTAGTATGTTTAATAGAAGTCTCACTAATGGTAGAAGGTAGATGGAGGTTTTTCTTAAATTCCATGAGAGAGCATTATTCTTTTAAAAGCAACAATTTATGATTATTTTAATTTAGGTAGCAGACTACAAAAAACATAAATACTGTTTTTGAATACAAGACGAAGGCTTCTGTGCTGAGAAGCAAGGCATACTTCGTTACGTTACAGTAATACAAACACACACGATTAATAAAAATACTTCATGTGATGATCCCCATTGGAATTGAGTTAATTCTAAGCTGCGTGAAAATCAAAACAACAAACCAATAATAGAAACACACCAAGCCGCTACAATTCGATTGCTGTCTGAAGCAATGACTAACTAAATTATTCTACAACCCAGATTCCCAGTGTCCCAGCGAAGAAAATCGAAACCGTCCCTGAAAGTGCACCGAGCCGTGAAAATCAGTGAATGAAAGTGAATGAGTGAGCAAGCAAATTAAAGTGTTTGGTGATGTCGTCCCTGGTGCGAGCGCTATCGTGGCCACTCCTGTCCCAATCGCCCGTTGGAGCCGGCGGGGCATGCGATGGTGGCTCTGATGGTCAGGGCGAAACGCATGGTGCGGCCAATGGAAAACGTTGTAAGAAAAACGGAATGCCCCCGTCGCCAACGTTCCAACAGCTGATGGCCGCCCGGAGGTTGCTCTGCCGGAGATACTATCCCGAAGGGGGCTGGGGATGGATAGTGGTTGTGGTTGGTATCATGGTACATACGATGACCCACGGGATACAGATGAGCTATGGGTTGCTGCTGGAATACGTCATGCGGTATTTTGGGAAAAGTTTTACGGATACAGGTGAGTCATTTGGGGTTTTTTCTTTCTTTGAACCATTCATAAATTTATTCCTAAGAAGCTATTTAAGTAGTTTCGTCTAATTCGACCATTAATCACAAACAAATTCGTTCGCCCACATAAGCGTATGCATGGGCAAACTGTGGACATTTTTTCTCCGAGTATCTACCCTAATGGCAACTCATTCTGATCAATCAGAGGATTCGCAGGTCATGGGCCCAGAAAATTATCCCGATTAGGGATCGATAAAATGGCCGAAATCCGGCGAAAGGCATGGCTAACATACGTTTCTTTTTCTTTATAAGTAATCTGGTCCCCCAACAGGCAGGCAATCACACAGAATGAGCCAAAAATTACTTTCTGCTGATATCACTTTCATCAATCATTCCGGCTGAACGAAGGCCCTTTCGCTTCTCTTTCATCGCTGACATTACGCACTTAACCTTCTCACCAAACCGAAACAGGAAGCCATTGATTCGGGTTGTGGTCCTCGGGCACACAAAAACGAAAGCTTCTTCTCCACTCGTATGAAATATCAGTTTTTGTGCCAGTTTGCATATAGGAGTAACACTTAAATTGTGAGGGAAAATATCATGTGCTTATCGTTGTAATCCGATTTCCTGGACAATTGAGCTGCAAGATGCAAAACTTAAGTTGGCTTTTCATGAAACTGGAGCATTGGATTACATTTGGATGAACACTCATCGATCGAAATGGATTCAAATGGAAAAGGTAACATTTAAAAAAAAAAAGGGTCCCGTCACCCGAAACGAAGGGATTAAAAATTTCCATTTCATTAAGCACATCAACCGCATCCACCCGAGTCGACAGTACCAATAATGTGAGGTGAAGAATGAAGAAAAACTGCAGTTCGATTGCAGTCCAGTTGCAGTCCGTTCGACGCTGTTGCACATGTTGACCGACGAAAAAAAAGTGCCAGCAGTCAAAATCTTGTGCAAAAATTAAAATAACATGTCACGAGTACACGGTCCGATTTGAATTATTCGGAGAAGGCGAAAAAAAAATCGAACAGCAGTCGTCGGGGATTGATGTAAACCGGGAATGAAAGTTGTTGAAATATGAGTCAGGTAAAAGATGTACAACCATAATCCTGATCGATGGAACATGACAGTAAAAACTGGAAGGTGACGAGTTCCTTTTTTCGGTTTGGTAGGGGAAAAATCAAAAGAACATGACCTATCAACATTATACGCTGGTTCGGAAAGCGAATTCGGATGGCAGGTTACATTTTGAGTATACACACTTGGATAAATTCATCTAAATTTAGATACACCGAAACGAAATGTCTAAAAATACTGAAATATACAGTACCGGCAATAATAAAGTAATAACTCAATTTCGTTTCATAAATTTGCACATAACTTCGTTGTAACAATAGATGGGTCCACTATTGAACTAGTTGATTGCCTTAAGCCAGTTCATCCCCAAATAAATCTATTCATTTGCATTTTCAAAAGTGGAAAAAAATGTAAACAGCAAAATAACTGTATCGCCCACCCACGGAAGGCGCTTTGTGTAGCGCTGCAGATTGAAAACACACACACACAAACAAACTTAAATTTTGTTTTGCTATTCGGTAAAAAAATAGAGTAAATATTTCGGTATACATAAAATATAATCGATTTTTCAGTGAAATTATATACTTTTTCCGTTATTTTGTAACAACTTTACCGAACGATCTCACGTTGTATTTATTTACCTTATTCGGTAAAAAAAAACATAGTCTTATTAACAGACGCGGCTGGGAAGCTCAGTAGTTACCCATTCTGCTTACTGAGCAGATGGTCGGGAGTTCAATCCCAGGCCCGTCCCCTTCCTTTCCATTTGTCACTTGCCTCTTTCTAACACCACTAGATTTTAAATAAAGCAGTCTACTGCGCTTTCTTTCATTGATCGCTTCACTAACGACAGTGGATCCATGATCTAAAAATAACCTGCCACACTAACACAACTATCCTTCCCTTGGCGATCGTAGAGATGTAGTGGTGATCACGGTCTCTAATAACAACGATTGTCAAACTAATCATCCTTCTTTCCCCCCTTCCCAAAGACCGTGAGGACGTGGCCAGCGCCGGTACTGATCTATAAATAGAATTAGTGAACTTGTACATTGAAGATGTAAGGCTACTCCCAAGCTCCATCTATGTGGTTCTCTGTGCAATTACACTAGTTCTGATCAGTAAAGGAGTAGCAACTACGATATTGCACGGTCTTTTAAAAAAAAAGTAAAAATAAATCAAAGTATTATTAACTGTCAAACTGTCGGCCATTTTCCATGAAGTTTTAATTAAAAAGTTTTCATATCGTGACCGAAACCCGAAATCAACGGTGATGCAGAAGGTATACCAGCAGCTGCAAGAGCAAGATAAACGACTCATCGAGATTTTCCGTAAGATTTCATCTAACTATTCTTACCCCTAATTTTTTACAGGTTTCTCCAGTGTTGATATGTTCTTGCTGCCGAAAATATGTCTCCGGATATGTTTCCGGATTACACCGCCACATCAATTATCATTTTAAAAAAGGACACTTTGCTGCGTCAAACACTTTCTTCGATTGCCCATTTGGCAACGCAACGACAAGACAATTTTTCTTGATTTTTGGAGCCATCGCGGGTATGGAGCCGCTCAGTACAACGGGAACGAAATTTTTGCACGCACTGCACAGTGGGCAAGAACTGATGAAAACTAAGGAAAAAATCTGTAACATTTGTCACTTTTAAGCGCGGCTTGTCAACAAGACCATTTCCGCTTGGAAATTGTCTGGGGAATCGAATGAAACTGGTCTCAATCACCGCACGGATATGTTTGTGGAGGTAAAGAACTTATTTTACCCCACTTCTCCTTACATTCTTGAATAATTTATAGATATTTTTACTTGGGAGTCGCTCAAGATCAACAAAATAGGGCTAGTCCTAGGTAAAATTTCCTTTAAAAGCAAATAGAGTTTCAACCACCGCACGGCTCTGTGAACAAATATAAGGCTGATTTCACCCCAGTTTAACCCATATACTTGAATTAATTATCCCAAGAATATAAGTGGAAGTGGTGTAAAATCAACCTCTATTCGATTCTCACATAAAACTAGCGCTATTTTGTTGATCTTAAACGACTCCGAGCAAAGATACCTATAAATTATTCAAAAATAGTCACAAGCCATTTCTTCGTTCACAGAGCCGTGCGGTAGTTGAAACAGCTTCTGTTAGATTTTCCAGGAATTGTTACTTTGGACTAGTCCTATTTTGTTGATCTTGAGCAACTCCGACAAAGATATCAATAAATTATTATGTATTGTTGCAGCAAACGGATTACCGGCAACCCTATGTGTCACGCTTGCACCATAGTAGATTACGATACGTGGAAACTGTGTTGAATAGCAAAAGCACATTGAGCAAAAGTAGGGTATGTTTCCCTTGACTCAGTCGAGTATGCAACAATCGATTACATTTTTTATCATAATTCATAAAGTTTTTCAGCTGGAAGCAAAATTTAACTAGCTATACACTTGCTAAGATATGTTTAATAACTCATCTGGTAGTAGTTACACGAAAAGTTACACAACGCATTTTATAAAGTCAGAAACTTTCGAGGGATATGGATGTAATGTCGGTCTGTAGGCATCAAATTGGATCTATACATGGATGCAAGTTCGTCGCATTCGATAGATTTGTTATTGAATGTTGACTATGTACGCTTTTTGCCGATTTTTTTTGATTCAAGGCGTTCCCAGCTGTTTGCGCTCTACCCAACAAACAATTTTACTAACAATCAAACTATACTTAAACTGCTAAGAAACACTTAAATGGTTTTAACATATGATTTAACGGTCATTCGGCAATCAAAACATTATAATTCGCTCTACACAGATTTTGTTCCTTTAGATTGTGTTAAGATGAACCTATATGAAAAACGATTCAACTAAATCTCAGACATGTTTGTACTTGTAAATGTTACCAATAACAACATTTTTACTGAGCTTTCCATAAGACATGCTGCCATAATTGGGAACCTAGAAAAAATATATCCCTAACTTTGGGTCTATGGTTTTCATGTTAAATCATTGTTATTTTACCTATGTGACCTGTTAGTTTATAACGTGTGACTATTTTCTGTACAGCTTGGCTGCATTATTCGGTTTATAGGTTCAATTCCGGCAAATTTAGATCATTCGTAGAGCGTGTAGATAATTCGTTCAGCTTAACCAGTAAAGTCATGGTGTCTAAAAAGTTAAGGAAATCGAAAATTACGCGAAAGTGAACATTTATAAATTCATTAATTATGTCTCAATTGCTTTGAAATAGATCGGTCATCCTGATAGCAACATGATTTTGTTGATTATCGCCGAAATAATGACATATTTGGTACATAGGCCGAATCAAGGAGCTAGGCTAACATTACATCCCGTTACCCTAGGTACAATACATGCGTACAATTCTTATCATTGTCTTATCAGTTGTTTACTTCTGCACACGTTGTTAATGTCCACTAGAGGACAATTTGTTTAATTTCTACATTAAATAGTAAGTAATTCTAAAGAAAATCTTAAAATACTATGAAATAATGGCATATGCTATATAGGGGCACCCAAAATCCATCCAGATACCCTCAGATACGGTCGAACTAGATAGAAGAAGGCTGTATACTTGCTGGTAGGTTATGAATGGAATATTTACGGTTAGTTAGAATAATTATGTATCCCTAACCTTCAAGCAGACACACAATTAGAATAGAAGCACTCGAACCCAGAGTTTACACCTAAACATATATTGTGCACTGTTTAATGTAAGTACACATAAGTTATATTGAATTGGCCAACATTGATGAATCCTTTTTTTAGCTTGAAGCTATAATAAAGATCTATAAAGAACAGTGTGAAGTTTGTTTGTGAAGTAACAAATAATATAAGGGGAAGTGGGGTAAAATCAGCCATATCTTTGTTCAAAGAAATGCGTGGTAGATGAAATAACTTCTATTTGATTTTCAGGAAGTTTCACATACGATAAGTCTTATTTGGTTGATCTTGAGCCATTCCGAGCAAAGATGTCTATAAACTATTCAAGAATACAAGGAGAAGTGGGGTAAAACCAGCCATATCTTCGTTCATTAATATATTCAATTTTTTAGGAAATTTCACATGGGACTAGCAATATTTTGTTGATCTTGAGCCTCTCCGTGCAAAGATGTCTATGAATTATTCAAGAATATAAGGGGAAGTGAAGTAGAATAAGCTCTATAACTTCACAACTATATCCATGCGGTGATTGAGGCCAGTTCCATTCGATTCATCAGACAATTTCCAAGCGGAAAGGGCCTTGTTTACAAACCGCTCTTAAAAGTGACAAAAGATACAGATTTTTTCATTACTTTTCATCAGTTCTTGCCCATTGTGTACTGACTTGATTTTTATTAAATACTTGACTCGGAAAAAATGAGATACACAAAAATGATCACCAAAAATTCATTATAAATCGGATACTCCTCAAGTTTTCAGGGATTAAATAACTATATATTAACTATGTTTTGGCATAACTTATTTATTGAATTAACTCCCCCAAGCTGAGTGCTCGTACATTTCTCTTACCACTGCTCATGAGATCTTGGGCGAGGCTTTGTCCATCTTCCTTACACAATTTCTCCCAGTTTTTCTTCAAAGCTTCATCAGTTTTGAATGGTTTTCCGCTTTTCTACAACTTCTTCATTATTGCCCAAAACTTTTGGATCGGACGAAGCTCTGGTGTATTTGGCGGGTTCGCCTGCTTCGGGACCACATTAACGCCCTTCGCTTCGTACCAATCCACCATGCATGGCAGCCCGAGCGAGACCCGGCCAGAAAAGCTGGGACTACGGTGAGAGCGTGAAGAAGGCAGCAAACGCTTCTGCAAGCATTCCTCTCGATAAATCTGCCCGTTTATGGTACCGGTTCTAACGAACGGCCTGCTGTACCGTCCGCACTCGCAGATCGCCTGCCAAAACAGGTACTTCACGGCGAATTGGTCCATCTTTCTCTTCCGGAACTTTTCCGGAACCTCCATGCGGGACGTACCGACAAAACAATCGAGGCCGGGGATTTGTTTGGGGTCCACCTTGATATATGTCTCGTCGTCCATGACGAGACAGCCTAGCTTGACCAGCCACTCACGGTACAGCTTCCGCGCACGCAATTTGACCACGCATGAGTTTGCTTGTCGTCCGGTTTAGCGCCTTTCTGACCTTAAAAACACGTAGCCCAGCCCGCTTCACGGTCTGCTGGGCGACCGCTTCGACGGTTGGTGGGAAAGGTTCGGGTTATTCTTAAGTACTGCCTTATCTTCCGCGCCTTCTCTGGGTATTCCGTTTTCGGTTTTCGGCCGCTTCCAGCGCGCCGCTCAATAATCTTCCTCTCCTGGAACATCTTTACCACGCGGGGCACGGTGGAATGGTGGATTCCAGGCATTTTGCCGATCCATCTATGCAACTGACCAGGATTATCGACCACCGCACCCAAGATTTGCTGGCATAAAAACTGGAAGGTGACGAGTTCCTTTTTCGGTTTGGTAGGGGAAAAATCAAAAAGAACATGACCTATCAACATTATACGCTGGTTCGGAAAGCGAATTCGGATGGCAGGTTACATTTTGAGTATACACACTTGGATAAATTCATCTAAATTTAGATACACCGAAACGAAATGTCTAAAAATACTGAAATATACAGTACCGGCAATAATAAAGTAATAACTCAATTTCGTTTCATAAATTTGCACATAACTTCGTTGTAACAATAGATGGGTCCACTATTGAACTAGTTGATTGCCTTAAGCCAGTTCATCCCCAAATAAATCTATTCATTTGCATTTTCAAAAGTGGAAAAAAAATGTAAAACAGCAAAATAACTGTATCGCCCACCCACAGAAGCGCTTTGTGTAGCGCTGCAGATTGAAAACATATACACACAAACAAACTTAAATTTTGTTTTGCTGATTCGGTAAAAAAATAGAGTAAATATTTCGGTATACATAAAATATAATCGATTTTTCAGTGAAATTATATACTTTTTCCGTTATTTTGCAACAACTTTACCGAACGATCTCACGTTGTAATTTATTTACCTTATTCGGTAAAAAAACATAGTCTTATTAACAGACGCGGCTGGGAAGCTCAGTAGTTACCCATTCTGCTTACTGAGCAGATGGTCGGGAGTTCAATCCCAGGCCCGTCCCCTTCCTTTCCATTTGTCACTTGCCTCTTTCTAACACCACTAGATTTTTAAATAAAGCAGTCTACTGCGCTTTCTTTCATTGATCGCTTCACTAACGACAGTGGATCCATGATCTAAAATAACCTGCCACACTAACACAACTATCCTTCCCTTGGCGATCGTAGAGATGTAGTGGTGATCACGGTCTCTAATAACAACGATTGTCAAACTAATCATCCTTCTTTCCCCTTCCCAAAGACCAGTGAGGACGTGGCCAGCGCCGGTACTGATCTATAAATAGAATTAGTGAACTTGTACATGAAGATGTAAGGCACTGCTCCCAAGCTCCATCTATGTGGTTCTCTGTGCAATTACACTAGTTCTGATCAGTAAAGAGTAGCAACTACGATATTGCACGGTCTTTTTAAAAAAGTAAAAATAAATCAAAGTATTATTAACTGTCAAACTGTCGGCCATTTTCCACGAAGTTTAATTAAAGGCTTTCATATCGTGACCGAAACCCGAAATCAACGGTGATGCAGAAGGTATACCAGCAGCTGCAAGAGCAAGATAAACGACTCATCGAGATTTTCCGTAAGATTTCATCTAACTATTCTACCCTAATTTTTTACAGGTTTCTGCAGTGTTGATATGTTCTTGCTGTCGAAAATATGCTCCGGATATGTTTCCGGATTACACCGCCACATCAATTATCATTTTAAAGGACACTTTGCTGCGTCAAACACTTTCTTCGGTTGCTCATTTGGCAACGCAACGACAAGACAATTTTTCTTGATTTTTGGAGCCATCGCGGGTATGGAGCCGCTCAGTATAACGGGAACGAAATTTTGCACGCACTGCACAGTGGGCAAGAACTGATGAAAAACTAAGGAAAAAATCTGTAACATTTGTCACTTTTTAAGCGCGGCTTGTCAACAAGACCATTTCCGCTTGGAAATTGTCTGGGGAATCGAATGAAACTGGTCCCATCACCGTGCACGGATATGTTTGTGGAGGTAAAAGAACTTATTTTACCCCACTTCTCCTTACATTCTTGAATAATTTATAGATATTTTTTACTGGAAGTCGCTCAAGATCAACAAAATAAGGCTAGTCTAGGTAAAATTTCCTTCAAAAGCAAATGAGGTTTCAACCACCGCACGGCTCTGTGAACAAATATGAGGCTGATTTCACCGAGTTTAACCCATATACTTGAATTCAATTATCCCAAGAATATAAGTGAAGTGGTGCAAAATCAACCTCTATTCGATTCTCACATAAAACTAGCGCTTCTATTTTGTTGATCTTAAACGACTCCGAGCAAAGATACCTATAAATTATTCACAAATAGTCATAAGTCATTTCTTCGTTCACAGAGCAAAGAGTGGTAAGTTGAAACAGCTTCTGTTAGATTTCCAGGAATTGTTACTTTGGACTATCCATTTTGTTGATCCTGAGCAACTCCGACAAAGATATCAATAAATTATTGTGTATTGTTGCAGCAACGGATTACCGGCAACCCATGTGTCACGCTTGCACCATAGTAGATTACGATACGTGGAAACTGTGTTGAATAGCAAAAGCACATTGAGCAAAAAGTAGGGCATGTTTCCGACTTGACTCAGTCAGAGTATGCAACAATCGATTACATTTTTCTATCATAATTCATAAGGTTTTTCAGCTGGAAGCAAAATTTAACTAGCTATACACTTGCTAAGATATGTTTAATAACTCATCTGGTAGTAGTTACACGAAAAGTTGCACAACGCATTTTATAAAGTCAAACTTTCGAGGATATGGATGTGAATGTCGGTCTGTAGGCATCAAATTGGATCTATACATAGGATGCAAGTTCGTCGCATTCGATAGATTTGTTATTGAGTCGTTGACTATGTGCGCTTTTGCCGATTTCTTTGATTCAAGGCGTTCCCAGCTGTTTGCACTCTACCCAACAAACAATTTTACTAACAATCCAAACTATACTTAAACTGCTAAGAAACACTTAAATGGTTTAACATATGATTTAACGGTCATTCGGCAATCAAAACATTATAATTCACTCTACATGAGATTTTGTTCCTCTAGGTTGTGTTAAGATGGACACTTATGAAAAACATTCAACTAATCTCAGACATTTGTATTGTAAATGTTACCAATAACAACATTTTACTGAGCTTTCCATAAGACATGCCGGCAATTGGGAACCTAGAAAAAAATATATCCCTAACTTTGGGTCTATGGTTTTCTTGTGAAATCATTGTTATTTTACCTATGTGACCTGTTAGTTTATAACGTGTGACTATTTTCTGTACAGCTTGGCATGCATTATTCAGTTTATAGTTCAATTCGGCAAATTTAGGATCATTCGTAGAGCGTGTAGATAATTCGTTCAACCTAACCAGTAAAGTCATGGTGTCTCAAAAGTTAAGGAAATCGAAAATTACGCGAAAGTGAACACTATAAATTCATTAATTATGTCTCAATTGCTTTGAATAGATCGGTCATCCTGATAGCAACATGATTTTGTTGATTATCGCCGAAATAATGACATATTTGAGCATAGACTGAATCAAGGAGCTGAAGCTAACATTACATCCCGTTACCCTAAATATTAATACACGCGTACAATTCTTATCATTGTCTTATCAGTTGTTTACTTTGCACACGTTGTTAATGTCCACTAGAGGACAATTTGTTTGATTTCTACATTAAATAGTAAGTAATTCTAAAGAAAATCTTAAAATACTATGAAATAATGGCATATGCTATATCAGGGCACCCAAAATCCATCCAGATACCCTCAGATACGGTCGAACTAGATAGAAGAAGGCTGTATACTTGCTGGTAGGTTATGAATGGAATATTTACAGTTAGTTAGAATAATTATGTATCCCTAACCTTCAAGCAGACACACAATTAGAATAGAAGCATGAACCCGAGAGTTTACACCTCAAACATATATTGTGCACTGTTTAATGTAAGTACACATAAGTTGTATTGAATTGGCCAACATTGATGAATCCTTTTTTAGCTTAAGCTATAATAAAGATCTATAAAGAACAGTGTGAAGTTTGTTTTGTGAAGTAACAAATAATATAAGGGGAAGTGGGGTAAAATCAGCCATATCTTTGTTCAAAGAAATGCGTGGTAGATGAAATAACTTTATTTGATTTTCAGGAAGTTTCACATACGATAAGTCTTATTTGGTTGATCTTGAGCCATTGAGCAAAGTGTCTATAAACTATAAAGAATACAAGGAGAATCGGTAAACCATATATCTTCGTTCATTAATATATTCAATTTTTGGAAATTTACATGGGACTAGCAATATTTTGTTGATGAAACTCTCCGTGCAAAGATGTATGGAATTATTCAAGAATATAAGGGAAGTAAAGTAGAATAAGCTCCTATAACTTCTAGCCATGCACGGTGATTGAGACCAGTTCCATTCGATTCATCAGACAATTTCCAAACAGAAGAGACATATTTACAAACCGATCTTAAAAGTGACAAAAGATACAGATTTTCATTACCTTTCATCAATTCTTTTATTTATGTACTGGCAATTTTGTCCAATAC
>JASCZW010006514.1:0-92605 GCA_034211315.2 Aedes japonicus
TGCCATCCAAGAAATAAGGATTGAATCTAAATATGGTCTCCCCCAGAAAGCTTATCTAAACTGCCATAGACGAATTTCACGCTAAATCGTCTTCATGATTGGCAGCACCCTCTCAGAATCCAATGAAACTTTGTGAGTGGGTAGGCTATGTCTTTTCTTTTTATACTTTGTTTTTTCAAAAAAATCTAGACTACCATTTGAAAAGAGCTTAAGTTTTTTTTATCGATTTTTTTTTAAATCAACATAACTAAAAAAGGAACACAAAATGCCTTTCCAGAAAATTTCGAAAATCGTCCTCATTTTTATTTAAACAAATGTCTACTGCTCCATCTGACATGGAAATAATTTTTGAGCAATATATTGAATTTTGTTTAATGAAATCTAGCAATTTTGATAAAAACAACTGAGCTGCTATTGAGTCATGGGTCAATACTTCAGATATTATGATAAAACTTTTGATTTCCAATTTATTGTCCTTTTTGTTATATTACAAGGTTTGGTAATGATCCCACCACCTGATTTAATTGTACTATCACTAAAGTTTAAAAAATTAATAATTTAAAAATGAGCCCTTTCCAAACAGCAGACTTGATTTTCCTAACTTTCGAAGACCCTCAAAAAGTCCAAATTGTCATTATAATAAAATTAAATTGGCTTCTGTGTGGTTTTAGGACCAAACTAAGAGCGCGATACACGGTAAAAATAGGACATGAAAAAGTTGTTGTGAGAAAAACTTTTTTCTTTAAAGTGTTCATTTTGCAATGTATGGCGAACTTCTAAACAATTATATGGCCTTTATTAAAAAAAAATTTCGGCTAGTCATTTTTTACAAATTGACCTTAATTTTTAAAACATTTTCTTTAGTGTGTAAAAATCGATTTAACATTTTTTTTCATAAAAGTTAAGACAATTTTCTAAATCACTTTTTTTGTAAATCTTTTCCATTTTGAGTAAAGTTGATTAAAAAAAACTCTATCAAAAAACTTATGCCCTTTTTAAATGGTAGTCTACATAAATTTTGAAAAAAAACAAGATATGCAAAGTTGCTTGAAAAGTCATAGTCTACACACCCACAATGTTTCATTGGATTCGGAGCAAGTGTTGCCAACCACTGGATGAGTTGGCGTGAAATTCGTCCATAGTAAAATGTATTCGCTCCCCCCTAAAGATAAATTTAAATATCCTGTTCCTCAGTAAAGCTAAAGCTGCCGAAAGTTTCTATATACAACAACTGAAAAAAGACTTTCTCCGGAATGAAAAACATCGGAACAAACTCTACAAAAACTAAAAAAACAGACATTCGGTCCATCGCTCTTAATTCAAAGTTTTGATGGTTTCCGCGAGGGTTTGCATTAGTAAACAACGCGGTAAATTAAATATACTCAGTAAAGTTCAGTTTTTGTTTTGGCGCAGCGGTGTTTTTGCGTTTGGTCTAAAAAATAAATTCAAACCACGATTTGGACCATCGTTGAAGATGCCCTTAGGTACCTTCAATTATCAAGGTGCAGGATTGGCGAAGCTTAACCTATGGACACATTACCACTGACAGGGGCTGTGTCTGTGGGCATCAAGGACTACAAGGATGCATCCAGGGGCTCTCTGTGAGCTCACGAGTTAGGAACTCGATTTCCCTAACGTCCACCTCACCCAGGATCAAAGCCACTGAGAATTTAAGGCATACTGGTTACAACATCGAAGGATACGGATAAATGGATCAACGGATTGGACCTGATGCGCAGGGCTGGCAGTCGGGCTATTCTGCTTCCTCAGTATGGAAGAGTGACACCTAGCAGAAATGGAAAGTGGGCTAATGGCGTGGCTGCCCGTCCCGGTAAAACCTTGGCAGGCCTACGGATACGTTCGAACACTTGTCACCTTAAGTGGTGGGTAGTTGGCGCAGATGTAACATTTCTCGGAGGCCTCTGCAAATGCCAGCAGTAGCAAGTAACAGGGGTTTCTGACCCAGATGTTCACCCCAAAACGCAGCAGTAGCACAACTTGAGTGAGACAGTAATAGGAAGAAAACCACGATGGAGGTGATCAAAAACCGGATCAAAGAACACTATGATAATGTAAAGGACAGGCACATCGTCCAGAAAGAAAGCAAAGAGATGGTGACGCGTGTCAAAACGGCCGTGATTGCAGCCGAACGCGAACAACGCGCATTAAAGATGAGAGCTGAGACTGCCGAAAAGGATCTTGAGAACACCCAAAAAGCAACGGAGAAGGCAACGGTTGAAGCTCTGATGACGTTGAAGAACTCGGAGGAAAGGAGACACACCAGGAGATTAGGAGCAGCTCAAAAACGACGAGGAGAAAGGTGAAAGCATTGTTAGCAACCAGAAAAAGAAAAATAAGAAAGCGAAACCGCAAGGAGGGCAGACGAAGCAGATACCTCGGCCTTGTTAGGAGCGAAGCAAGGGTGACGCTCTGATTGTAGAGGTAAAAAGTGGAACGACATACGTTGAACTCCTCCGAAAAGTGAGAGCTGATCCGGAATTGAAGGAGCTAGGGTAGAAGGTGGTGAAAACTAGGCGCACCCAGAAAGGTGAGGTGCTCTTTGAGAAGAATCCTACCATCAAAAGCACAGCCTTCAAGACGCTTGTCGAAAAGTCGTTTGGTGAGCAGGCGATAGTTAGAGCTCTCTCCCAGGAGACTGTGATCGAGTACAATGATCTTGAGGAGATCAAAACAGAATACGAGCTGAGGAGAGTGCTGAAGGGATACGGTGATATTGAAGATGCACCAACGGCAGCTGCAGCCAACAAACTGTTGAAGTCGGGTCGAGTTAAAGTTGGGTGGTCGGTGTGCTCACTGAGAGTCGTCGCAAGTTCCAAAGAATTCCAAAGTCGCTCGAGTTAGAAATAAATTGGAGAAATGGTTTGAGTGCATGAGTTTTGGTCACCAGGTCTGATCTGTGCAGGAAATGCGAAGAAAAGAGTCACTTTGCAAGAGACTGTACAAAGCAACTGAGATGCATACTTTGCAAAAAGGAGAACGGAAACGACCTTATGACGGAGGGCTTCAGATGCCCAGTATTTAAACAGGCGACAGCAGGTCGGCAGTAATGGAGATAACTCAAAAAAAACTCGCACTGCGACATAGCACAGCAGCTGTTGTGGCAATCAACAACAGATCAAAGTGTGACGTCGCAATCATTGCGAAACCATATCGTGTTCCTCCCGATAATGAAAACTGGGTAGCAGAGCTAGCAGAGCGGCGATGGCTGCGATACAAGTTATGGGCAGACTCCCTATCCAGGAAGTAGTGTCCAGTTCATGCGAAGAGTTCGTGATCAAAATCAACAGGATCTTTGTATTCTGCTACCATGCAGCCCAAGGTGGGCCTTGGAGCAGTTTCGCTAGCTGCTGGATGCACTGACCGAGAAACTCATCGGAAGAAGACCGCTCGTCTTCGAAGGAGACTTCAATGCTTGGGCTGTAGAGTGGGACGGCAGATTTACCAACGCTAGAGGGTGCAGCCTGCTTGAAGCTCTGGCAAAGTTGGAAGTTACACTATCAAACGCAGGTTCCAACAGCACTTTTTGCAAGGACGGCCATGAATCCGTCATCGATGTTACCTTCTATAGTCCGTCGCTGATGACAAATATGAACTGGAGAGTGTGTGGAGAGTATACCCAAAGCGACCGTCTGACTATCCGGTATAGTATCGACCAGCGAAATTCTGTCGCATTACGAAGGACCAATAATTGCGAGCGGAAGTGGAAGACGAAGGTCTTCGATAAGGAACTCTTCATTGAGGCACTTCGGGTCGACAACGAACTCTCGAACCGAAACGCGGATGAGCTGACGAGTACGTTAGTAAAGGCATGCGACGCAACCATGTCGAGGAAACTGGAGCCAAGGAACAAGCTGCATCCAGCTTGTGAAATGTGGAATGAGCAATTCAACATTCTTCGCGCTAGTTGTCTAAAAGTCAGAAGACGTGTTCAGAGACCTAAAACCACAGTAGACAGAGAGGTGCCTGGGGTGCCAGGGGCGAATTAAATCGAGAGGCAAGACTGAACTAGACGAACTGCTACAATGAACTGTTCCGAGACGCTGGTGACAACCCGAGGGGCGACACGTACCGTATTGTCATGGCGAAGATGAACGGCCCAACAATGGCTGTAGAGCTATGTCCAGAAAAACTGATGGATTTTCCCGTGCCCAAGCAACACAAAACTGCCATTATTGGTTGCATCAACTTGAATGTGACTTAATTGAGTCATATTCAAGTTATTTTAATAGATTTGCAACAGGGTTGCGGCTTATCATTTTTGACTCAGGCATATTCATTTGCCAATATCTCCTTTCAGAGGGTCGATTTGATAATATGATGTATGATGAACTTGTAGTGCATGAGTAGACCTACAACTTTATCTAACAGTACCTTGGTCTAACTCCTATATCTTCGACATGAGAGCGTATATTCATAGTGATCTTCACGATGATAATCGCGTAATCTTCACCGCGAATATCATCGCAAAGATCACTGCGAATATACGCTCTTATTCCTCAGATATAAGAGATAGAGCTATGTATTGCGATCAAGTTGTAGGTCTACTCAAGCACCATAAGTTCATCATACATTATATTTTGAAATTGAGCTTCTGAGAAGAGCTATCGGCAAATGAATATGGATAAGTCAAAAATGATAAGCCGCAACCTTGATTTGCAATAAGTGTGCTGCTAGGGTGGCCACGTACACCGTACGGCAAGGAAGAAAGAAGTTACATTGATGGCATGCATGTCTCGAACGAGGAGCTCGTGGCAGTGCACTGCAGTGGCGAAAGGGTTTAAGGTGAAGAAAATACCCGCACCGGATTAAATCCCTAACGTAGCTCTGAATGCGGTGATTCTGGCTTTTCTGGAATTGTTCAGGGATGTGCTGCAAAAATGTCTAGAGAAAGATCTTTTCCCGGATTGGTGTAAAATACAGAAGCTGGAAAGCCTCTGGGGGATCCAGTATTGTACAGTTCAATATGCTAGTTGGATATGCTCAGGAAACTGCTGGAGAGGATCATCCTTAACAGGTAGACAAAATTAACCGAGAACGAGAACGGGTTATCTAGGATGCAATTCGGTTTTCGAAAAAAAAAGTCTACGGCGGATGCCATTTGAACAGTGGTCTAGACAGCCATAAAGGCGGAGAGGCGATTGATATTGCGCTGTTGTAACGATCGACGTTAAGAACTCCTTCAATAGCGCCAGCTGGGAGGCTATTGTCGAGTCGCTGTACACAATGAGGGTCCCTGTTTACCTGTTCAGAATTCTGAAGGGTTACTTTCATAACCGGGTGCTGATCTACGAAACCTCCGTGGGGCTGGAATCGGTGAACATCACGGCGGGACTCCTACAAGGTTACATCCTTGGCCCAACACTTTGGAACGGGATGTACAACGGGGTGCTGACGCTGAAACTTCCCAAAGGCGTAGTGATCGTTGGCTTTGCGGATGACATCTTGTATTCAGTGACAGGTGAAACAATAGAAGAAGTGGAAATGCTGGTGACCAAAGCAATTGGTTCAATTGAAAACTGGATGCAGGGATTGAAGCTGCAGATAACACACTACAAAACGGAGGTGCTGATGTTCAGCAAAGCGGTACAGCGATCAGCAATCGTCATTGGAGGGCTTGCCATAGTTTCGATGCGCGTGCTGAAGTAGCTGGGTGTGATGAATGAAGATCGGCTAAATTTCAAGAGCTACGTAGATTATGCCTGTGCAAAGTTGGCGAAGGCCATCAATGTGATAGCCAGAATCATGGCGAATGGCTACGGAACTAGCAGTAGAAAACGGCGTCTTCTGGCTAGTGTATCATCCTCGATACGGAAATACAGATGTCCAGTCTGGGTCGCAGCGCTGGAAACCAAGCGAAACCGGATGATGTTGAACAGTACGTTCAGGCTCATGGCCATGCAAGTCGTGAGTGCGTACCGAACCATTTCATCGGAAGTATGCGTCGTTGCCGGAGACACAGGAGAGAATGGTCGATGGACGCTAATACCAGATCTATCGATCTGGATGAAGAGTAAGCACGGAGATGTAAACTTCTACCTTACGCAGTTTCTGTCTGGCCATGGTTGCTTCAGGCAATACTTGTATCGATTCGGACACGCAGCGTCACCCTTTTGTCCGGATTGTGCAGACGTCTAAGAGACACCGGAGCACGTTGTATTTGACTGCTCACGATTAAGACCATTGTGAAGCGAGATGCTTGCCACCAGCGAGGCAGCCACCAGCCCAGTTAACGTCGTCTTTAAAATGTTTCGTGACGAAAGTGCGTAGAATGCAATAAATGGAGCCATTACGCAAATCATGTCGGCTCTACAGCAAAACTGGCGGGAGAATCAAGAAGCGAGTTGAGTCGCGGGTTGTCGTTCTCGTGTAATGTACCAACGTCGGGGAACACTCTGTCATAGTATGGTAGCTCCGCAGTCGAGGCAACTGGAGTCGACAGCACTACTCAACCCATAGTCGGTGCGGCGAATAGGAAACCTCAACAATACAACTGATACAAGCAACATTACCCTTATCTCCTTAAAAATCGGTTTGGATTAAGCTTTGAAGATTTCGGCTTTAGAAAATTCTTTTGCACAAAACATAGCCCTACGGAATCCCCGGATCCAGGCAAAGCAGTCGTGATACCTAGTTGTGTCTTCTGTTCTAGTCGTTCCGGACCTGCTTTTGACATTGGTGATTGGGTCTTCCAGCACGCTTCACCAGGCAAGTACACATACGATAAGAACATTACCGTACCTGATGTTTTCCTGGGTTTCAGACAACTCAATGTCAAACCATTTGGTGCCCTTCATTCCACGTATTCCCAATTATTTCCGGCCACCAGTTGACACGGGAGTCAACTCACCAACACGCTCGTCACTTATCCTCATGGAAGCCTCCACGCCCTCCGATCCAGTCGTGCCTACAACGTCTATATCCGCACTTCCATCATCTAGTGTAGGCTGGGGAGTGTGAACCAGTTAGCAGAATCTCCTTCCAATGAAACGCTCTTATTACAGGAAATGAACAGTAAGCAGACATGGTGCTTCCCAGGCGGACGATTTGAGAGTGCTCTTTAAGAAATGATGAAATCAGTTTGCATGTAGCACGTGCGAACCTAAATTCATTAAGTAGTTTGTTCTCCAGGATCCGATGGTTAACACAGTTGAATGCAAGCAAGAAGTCTACTAAAACCATGCCTGTGCAGCGGTCGTCATCAAAGTTGCTGTAGATGTCATGGACAACTTTCGTGAGAGCAGTAGTTGTACTGAAACCTTTTCTATAACCAGATTGGTTACAGGCTAGCAGGGTCAGCATCGCTTAGATGCCCCGTGATTTAATCAAGAAGGATATTTTCGAGGACTTTGGGTATTGACGGTAGAACGTTGATCGGCCGGAAGTCCTTTAGCTGCGTCGAGTTGGTGGACTTTGGAATGGGAGTAATTAATCCTTTTTGCCATGCTGTAGGAAACAAGTGTGTATGGATAATTGAGTTGGACAGATGGGTGAGAAAGGGTAGGATGAGTGGGCACAGCAATTTGATAAAGGATAGCGCCTGTAGCGTTAGTTTATATTTCGTATATTATTCGGCAGACTTCGTTGACGTCAGTATGTCGAAAACTGAAGCCAACTGCTCCGCCGTCTATTTCCGTCCAATGATGGGGCTCAGAAGGAGGGGTTCGTTGATTTATGTGAGACTGTTGTCTGTGACATTCGGCGAAGAACTGGTTGACGCTTTGTGCATCAGTTCCATGGGATGGGTTGTTCTTCTTCGGGTTGTTGTAGATGCCGTCTCTTCTCAGGTTGTTTCAGAGCATTTTGGCGAGCAGATCTGGGTTGAAGTGTCTATCGGCGTAACGCTTTTTTTGCTGCAGAAATCAATGTGCTAGCCCTATTCCGTTTTCTAGTATATTCCTGTCACTGTACGTCGTTGCGATCTCTATTTGGGTTACGCCTGTAGAGAACAAATGCGAGATCTCTCAACGACATAGCTTGTTTGATTTCAGCAGTGATTCATGGTGTGAGTTGTTCGTGGATGATGATAGTCTTCTCTGGAACATACTGTTGCAGCAGGCTTGTCAACTCTACGATCAGCGAGTTCGTTTTGGTGTTTCGTGGTGCATCCATAGCTTCGTAGAAAGGTCGCATATCTTTAGTCTATAGAGACGCTTGTAGTTGCCGATACATGGGAAAAGGTAGTCATTATGGAGAAAAATCTCTATCTTTCTGTGCAAAATGTCGCTCGCAAAGTTGGGAAGTCAAAATCATAGCAAAGGCAAAGACTTGATTTGGCAGGCCATATGTAGTTGTGGTCGAAAAGTTTCGTCTGTACCGATACTATCAATAAGGATGTGTACGAGAAAGAATGTCTGCAAGAGCAGTTGCTACCGTGTATCAGAAGCCACAACTCTCCAGCTCTGTTTTGGCCCGATTTGGTTCTTGTCAGTATGTGAAATCCATCCTGGAATGGTATAAGGTACAAGAGGTCAAATAGGTGCCAAAAATAGAAAATTTACCAAACCGTCCAAAGTTCGCCCAATAGAGAAGTATTGGGCTCTAGTTAACCGGAAACTCTTCGGGCCTAAGAAGAAAGCAAATGATCCCGATGATTTCAAGAGAAAATTTCGAATCTGAGGATACCGTGCGGAGTCTGATGGCGGGTGTGCCACAGAAAGTTCGAGAATTTTACAGATAGAAGGATTAACATCTTAACCAACTGTTTCTAATGTAGATATAACTCTATCATTGTGGAATGAATAATCGGGTTTGTGAGTTTATTATGTGTGCTGCTATTATGTTGGTGTCGGAAATTTAACGTGGACAGGCTTTAATGGCTAGGTAATTCTTTACAGTGCTTTTTCCGTGATGCAATTTGATATGGGACACTCTTCAACTTCAATCGTCTTCAATGAACCACAGGGTATCAAACATAGCATGATCAACATGTTCATGCTCATGTTCTATCTCTGATTTTTGAATAAACCCTAAGTGAGGAGCAAGACAAAAATTGTTTTCCTAAATCCAACAATGTATAAAACTAGAAGCAACTGTTCCACGATGACGGACAACCGGAAGTGAAACGAAAAGCTTTTCCAATCCGATGAGTTCTTCATGCCTCATTTTCAGAACAGCCGGCTCTACGAACCGTGAAGGTGATGATAGAAAACTGTGCAAGAATGGCCCAATTTTTGTGTTTTCGTTTCCTGTCTTTCGTCCATGAACGAACACCTAGGAAACTCGTCCATTCTCAGTAAATAAGGAAACGAGCAATTGTCAGACACTTTCCTATGCTTCGTTCCTTCCAATCTTACATTGTTGGAGAAAATGTTGTTCTTCCGTCCGTCGGAAGTAACACTGTGATTCAAAGTCTTCATTGCGAAACGAAAAGCGAAAGGGCTAACCCTCACCCATCATCGTCTGTAGTACAGGGTAGTCTTGCCTTAAAACACGAAATCATTTAGAAAACGGACGTTCGTTTCACTTTTCGTTTTCTAGAGAGACAGCCACTTTGCGTTGTTTCACTGCAAGTTCTGCTTCACGCTTCTAGACAGTAAAATGTATTTAGCATTAGATACTTGCTCATACTAAGCGCTAAGCGCTACACTTAATATAGGCAGGCTCGTTGTAGATGGGCTAAACCACTCGGCCGATGAAGGTAGAAATTAGTGTGTGGTAATTTCCTTTTCTTTTTTTTTCGTAAGGCCATCCGAAGGCTAAGTCTTCTTACGGGGGTAGTACAAAGCTCACCCACCGACCGACCGACCGACCGACCGACCGACCGACCGACCGACCGACCAAAGACGACGGGCTGTGCGATGCAAGAGTGGCACGGTTTTCGTTCGGCTTCGGGGTGGTAAAACGACGCTAAACGTGTGAAAGGGGATTTTGGATGTGATGGTTTTGTTTCACTTCTTAGCATTTTTCTTCCCCAACTCTTCGAAAAGGGCAGACAGTTTACGGAGGGTGGCGGTGCATTGTGATTAGGTATGACCTTATTCGGGGTTTGTTGATTTCGTGGGTTTCTGGTCTCACACTTCGAGTTTAAAGGCTTGTCTGTCCTGCAGGGCGTGTTTGTTGTAAATCGAATTAGTACGTTTGGATTAAGTGTGTTGCTTTTTTATTGGATTCGAGCTGCATCAATTTGACAAGTTGATTGTGTACATTACATGACAAGTGATTAATGATGATTGCTTGCATAGCCGAAGGAAAGTTGTCATTCGACAACCTTTGATTTGGGGCCTTGCAACAAGGCCCTTTCATTCTATTACGAAACCAGTTATTTAACATTATTCAACCCTTTGCAGCCGAAATGTGTTCGAGAGCTGGAAAGTTCGAGGCGCTAACCCACCCCATCATTAGGGTTCGTAGTTATATTTTTCGCTAATTCAATTTAAATAAATACCAATGTGAAACACCCACCAGTCGCCCGGAGCCCGATTCACCTATTGTTTCCAGCGTGGGTCGATCTTGAGCCTAACTTCACTCACTTGACCATGGCATAATGGCCTATCTAAAATCTGTGTCTAACCCATTTGAAGTCAACCATCGGCGGTCTAGCCTCGGAGCCAGCGAGTAGTTTTATGGCATTTTTCTATGCTGCCCATGGTGCGGTTTACTTAGTTGAAATTCAAGGAAAGAAGGAGAAAACGATAGACGGATCAGGTTTTTTTTTTCGCAAGCGGCTTAGTTTGAACAATGCGATCAATCTGTGTACGCATCAACTGTCAAGGATAGGCGCGTGAAATGTTTTTTTTTTCACTGGCTTTGTGGGCTTTGGGTCCGTATAACAACGATAGATTTGAAATTTATTAAGTGAACTGCTCTGTAAAATGAACCATTCACAAGTACACCTCCAATGTGGTACAAGATGAACCCTTTATGATTGATTTGCTTATTTATTTTGCCGGAGAAGTATTGCTATCATTATTAATCAGTAGTGAAACTATACAACCAAATAGATTTTATTGAAAAGTTTCAAAACATCAGATAGAACCCTAACACATATGACAATTCTTATGTAATGAATTTATATGCCACGTAACAGGTCATATTTACAACGTAATAATGTATGTTGGGGTTTGCATTGAGTCACGGAATGACCTGAACGGGTCTTGATTTTTGAACTCTCATGTGATTTCAGATTTTTGGATCTAGCTAAGATACCATATCTCCGGAAAAACTTAAATCCTGAAAACTCATCCGTGGGAGTCTATGTGTCCATAATGTTTGCCTAGTCGAATTCATGAACCTATAAACAACCGATGAGTTTTCTCGTTTGAAAATTAATTGCCTTGGGATCTTCAAGATCACGTCATATTGAGTACAGATGTTTCTATTCTATTCTATTCTAACGCTTACACAACTAGATATTTAAGGCATCCTGGAAAATGTTATAACCAGGAACATCTTAGCAACATTAATGTATGTGGAATACTTGTAATATGAATGCGCTGAACTGGCCGACTCGATGTGCCGCAAAGGCTCAGTAGGGATTCTTTGTCAAGACTTGAAGCTAAGAGTCAGTTTCATTGTGGTATATTCACATAGTTTTTCCACTGTAAGGCTAGTTCGCGACAAAATCTATATAGATAAAATTTGGAACAACACAAATTTGCTATTAGTTCAATTCAACAGTTACTTAATTAGACTACAAACTTTTGAGTTTAGTCCAACCATTACGGTATGTGCAGACTTCTCTGCAACAATATAGCAGCTTTTGTCCAAGATTTTCGTAATTTTTCTATAGTTGTACCTTGTTGTTTTTATTGTGAGAGTACTCTCCACACGAAAGCCCAATACCGCTGGATAGGTTGCAACTTCGGGCAGTTAGGTGATTCGCCTCTTTCGGTACAACATGAACTCTACTCGCTTTATACCATTCGAAAACATCTTTGGTGGAGTGACAAGATGCCAGTACGAACCGAAAAATCTGGTCTCTTCTGCAATACTTGATTCACCTTTGTATTCTTCTGGTGGTTTCTGAGCTCTGTTTTTGTTCCACTCCCAGCCTTATGGACGTTATGGACGTTTTTTTTACAAATTTTCATACTGACAGATCCGGATTTTCATTGCGACCGCACACAATTGTTTTTCGCACTTGCTCTTCTTTCGACGCCATCTTCGATCTAAAAGTTTGTAGTATCTTCAAAAATTAATTTAACACAATGAACAGACATACGTTCGTCAGTCCGCGAAATACTTCACGCGTTGATGAAGTATTTCCAAAAATATACGTATATATGGGTGTCCATGTTTTGTCGCAAACAAGCCTTATTTACCTACATTATCACATTTTTGAAAAATTATGGTAGTAACCTATAGAATTTAACTGGCTCGATTCACTAATTAAAACCACTGTAATTTCATTACAACTAACTTTCGCAATGCAAGGAAACGGAGCAGAACAATGAAATTGATACATTGTCTATACTTTCAGGATACGCAAGTCCGTCTACAATTGCAGTAGGACCACAATCTGCATACGATTACATGTCAGAAAGACAAAGACAATTATTATTATTATTCACATCACCACTGCGGGGTTGGTCTATCAAGGAGGCACATTCGTTCGTGCCTTGACCTACCCCGCATTGGGGATGTGAGGCAAAAAATAAGTCCTTGGTTCGAGTACTACTATATCCACGCCCTTCGGTCAATTTTCAATACTTCTATTCAATTTCCACAACCTGCTGTTCCCTGATAGAACTTTCAACACTTTCGCTTTATATCCCTCATTCTAGCAAAAATTACTGTGCATTCTTGGGGCTTCATGGTGATGAGTGAACATTTCCTTCTACATCGTGCAAACAAGTAAACTAACGAAAGATGACACATTCAAACAATCACAAATACACGAGTACAATGCAATTGTACGTGGATAGCCTATTTTCAATAGATTTTCCACGACCGCGCCCATAAGTTTTGTTACCTGATATTTCATCAATTTTACCGAATAAAGAGTTATAGACACAAGAAAAAGTTGACTTTTTTCTATCTACGAGCAACATGTAGCTGGAGAGCTTCTGTCCGTGTTCCAGCTGGATGAAGGGAGATGAAACAGGACAACGATACTAGGTTAGCCAAAAAGTCTTGAAAGCGACATCTTCGATGTTTCACTTTATTCATTGTTTACAAGCCATTTGAAGTTGACGCGTCAGTGTATTTTTTAGCAATTGAAAAATCCGAATATCGGTAGTGATTAAATTCTTTTTTTGGGGCGTTTATTGCAAAGATGGTGAAAGTATTAAAGAAGTCTTCTCCTTCATCACTAAACGTTTACCGGTTCAAGCGTAGCCGTAGAAGCTTTGAAGACGATCCCCGCTCAGGACGTCCAAAAAGTGCATCATCACCAGAAATCTTAGCGAAAATTTAGAATATGGTTTTGGAAGATCATCGATCGATTGTGGATTACACCGTCCCTTATTCAAAAAAATTGTTAAATTCATGAATTCAACCTCTTAAAATGCTTGTCTTGATTGGACTAAGAAAATGATATGCTGTTGAGGCATGTACGTTACCGTTTAGTGATTCCTCAACGGACCTAAAAAAATGTTATCTTGATGTTATCAACTTGGAAAGCAGTAAAAAGTACGCTAAAATAGTTTGCGTAAAAACCAACAAAGTTAGGAAGAGATTTCTTATGATTATTTGGTGGTTTCTTCCGGAAATCTTCTACGTTGAGCGGCAAGTTCTGATAATCGGTTTCTTTTTTGGTCACATTCCTGTTATAATCGCGCACCAGTTTGAAAAATTGTCGATTTTATTAAATATACCACTAAAATATTATAATTAAGATTATTCTCACAGAGATGTTATTTTCTGCAAACCGATCCATTTGAGACAAGCCGCTTCTCAAGAAATGTGAAAAATCAGATGTAAACGAAGTTTCGCATATTGTCTCATCAATGAGTTTCCAGTGGCCTTGAAATTGCTTATATATTGTTACATAAGGTGTTAGTTCGGGACTGGTTCTACCTTCCAGGATTGGGTCCTCTGATGAGAATGATTGGTGGCCGAACTTCCTCCTTGGTATTCGGTGGCCTTATTGTTCAGGGTTTCTTCCAGCGGGGTGAGTACCAACCGGTTCAAGAAAACGGCACCATCATGTAAAAATTACAACCAACTTTATTTACATAAACTACATTTAAAAACACTTTATTTAAGTAACACTACACAAAAACATCTTACATTTATTACAACTAAACAAAAACTTATTCAAATCGGTCCAATGACCGTCTGCTCATCGAGCTGGCCTTTTCCTATCTGGTCATAAAAAACTAAATCTATTTAATCCTAGGGTATTGTCTTATCCTTAAAAATGCATATGCAATTATTCTACTATTCATATATCATCTCCTTATAGTTTGTCGGCATTTGTAGTGGTGAGCTGTGTTGACTTTCGACGTTGAGAGACCGATGACAGCAACACGTTCCACGATCCCATGCAGCAATCTGTCGATGTGTTGTCTGTTGTACGCACGGTTGTGTTTTTTCACTTAGCTATTGATCAACTCCTCAACATAAGGGTTGGTTGTTTGTCCCGTGATGGTGTGAAACATACTTTCCAAAATATGGTGTCTGCACGGCAACAATAAAAGATTTGTTTCAAGTTGGCACTCTATCACCGAAGCAGTACTATTATTTAATTCTATGCTGAATATTATACTTTCTTAAGATGAGCATCCATTTTTTGTTACTGTTAAAAAGCTACAATAATTACCTGTATTCCCACTGGTTGTATCATAGGACATTACTTTGATACGATCGGTAAGATTCCGTTTCTCGTTCCAGGTAAGGAACATCAAGTAGCTGAGTGGTGCTTTTCCCAGTCACAAGTACCGGCAGGAAAGAATAGGAATATGTTGACGTGATAATCGCTTTATTGAAAGCCGCGGAATCCACTGCACTTCCACGAGAAATCACTGGGATTTTGGATAACTGGATTAGGTAGCAGCAGGGTTCGTTTTGGTTAACGATAAGCTGTCAAGTGAAATATTTGAAAATTAGGAGTGATTTCCGATTTGAACCGATTTAAACCAACAGTAAGGATGCTATTGGGGCCACTCACAAAGTGTGATAGTGGTTTTACATTAGGAAAACAAGGCAATTCATCTCAACGCCTCAGAGCCAACTTGGACCGATCTACACCAACAGTACGGATGTCGCTGGAGTCACTTACAAAATGGGACAGTGGTTTATTTGTTTCAAAATAGGGTGGCCCGACGAGCATGGCGAACGAATAATTTGTATCACACATAACTATGTAATCACCACCGACCCATCTTACCCGGCGAACCACGACTTCTCATGCTCACTCGATCACTCGCGCGACGGCAATGCAATGGCGACGCAATGGGCAACCAAAACAATAGACAGAGACGTCCGATAAAAAAAAATATTACGGAACAACGCATCAACACAACCGATTCAACCGATTTAACTAATGGTCTGCGCAAACCTATTAAAAAAGCATATATAAATACAATGTGTACACTTTTACCTGTCCTGCTCCACGTCCTTGAAAGCACTAACTTCCTCAGCAGTGGCCTGCACCTAACTCCACAGGCGTCCGTCAAGGCTCTGGTACACCAATTCATCTCCATGCCCAACCAAAGCACCACCACTTAAAAAAAATTAAATAATTAAATTAGATTAAAAAATAGAGAGATATTAGATATTGTCTTCGAAATTTGGTAGATATAAATTATTAGTTGCCTGAAAAGATTCAAAATTAAGAACAAAGATATAAGTAGAATCCCTGTAGTCCCCCGGATGTTCGAAGAGCATAGCCTCTTCTATGAAAAGATTGTTGCGAGTTATCGATGGTTGATTACAACCATGTACTAGGCACCATTGGCGAAAATGAGCATTGAATGAGGATAGTGAGAACATTTTATTGAATAAACGACTACAATACTCAGTTGTTTATTAAGCTGAAGCTCATTCGAACTATATCTGATGAACATAGTCGAAGAAGACTTATAGACAAAAAGTCCGGGTACCGATGCAACACGGCATCCTAACTTTGGATTTGGACATTTGTGTCGCTTAAAAAATCCTCAAACAAATGTGCAAAAGCACATTGGCCAATATTTAGCGTCAACCAGTGGGTACGTGTGCTCAACTCCAAGTTCCCCTTCTTTCAAACTCACATTCAGCTTAATTTACCAATTAAGTTGGACACATCACAACAGAAAATATTGTGATGGAGCACGGACGTTAGGTCACTAGATATATAAAAAATACTCTACAACCCATTCAGGATTATATCTGAAAAATCCAAATTTGGCTAACACCCACCCTTCTTCTGCTGCGAAGTTAGATGATATAAACTCTGAAATGTCGAAAATTTCTAAAGTGATGTAATGAAAGAAAGTTTATCACCGGGCAGCCTTGCAGAGAAAGAAAAGAAGAAAATTTAAGCAAACAGTAAGCCGAAATAAATTTCGCATGATTATGATTACTGCCCAAAAAGGGAGACTTAACAAGTCAACAAAAAAAAAGAAGGATATTTGAATTCTCCGATAACTCTTGATTTCTCTAGGCCCATGGATAATTCTTCATATCTGTGCAATAGAAAATGAAGGATCATAAACAATTTTCGTTTTTAAATCATTAAATTTGTTTGGATAAAGAAGGAAACAAATTCTAGTAGAATCCTTCGTATGAGCCCTTCTAAAAACAAACGTTAAAAATCAGCCTATCTCAACATAACGTGGGCTAGGTGGGCTAAAACTGGATAAATGTGAAGCTGAAACAGCATAAAAATATTGCGAAAGGGTATTACAATACAAAATGATAACAAAAATTATATCTGAACTGTCTGCATGTCTGCTGGTTGTGGTCCTGCTGCAATTGTAGACAGACCTGCATCATTTTCACGAAGGAAAAAATAATTTCAGATTACTATACAATACTTGGGAACTCCATGGATGATCTGAAACTATATACCGTATAAAGAATACTTACATTTTTCGTAGTAGGGTAAGATTTTAGCATGCTACTTTACTGGGGTTGCGCTTCCTACATCGCGTTGGTGGGACTGCCTCCTTAGGTATAGTTGATGCGAAACAGCGTTTCTCACTCAACCATTGGATGCCAGAACAGACACTGTTTAAGCCGCACCTCCTCAATCTAGCTGAAGTCAGAAGGACAACAGTGCCCAGGCTGCACTACCAGCTAAGTACGCAACCCTTAGCTGGTGGTATTTGTCATCTATTGACCCGTGGAAGCATGAGGTAGGAACTTGTGAAACCAGAGCTATGTTGGGGGGACGCACGCTCCTTTGCGACTCACCATTTTGCAGCCCCGTTAAAAACTTGTATAGGGTATGTGTCGCTTGACTCAGCCTAATATGCAACAATCGATTACATTTTTTATTATAACTCATTAGGTATTTGAGCTGGAAGCATCATTTAACAAGCTATACACTTGCAAAGATATGTTTAATAAGCCACCTGGTAGTATGTATCACTAAAAGTTACCCAACTCATTTCATGAAGCCATAAACTTGCGACGGATATGGATGTAATGTCGGTCTATGGGTACCAAATTGGGTGTAATCATGGATGCAAGTTCGTCCCATTCAATAGATTTGTTATTAGATGTTGCCTACGTACGATTTTTTTTCTGATTTTCTGATTCAAGGCGTTGCCAGCTGTATTCGGTCTACCCAACAAACAATTTCACAAATCAAACTATACTTAAACTACTAAGAATTACTTCAGTGACTCTTACAGATGATTTAGCGGCCATTCGGGAATCAAAACATTATAATTCACTCTACACAGATTTTCTTCCTTAAGTTTGTGTTTAGATGAACCATATGAAAATCATTCAACCGAAACTCAGACATTTTCATTGTAAATGTTACCAATAACAACATTTTTATTACGCTTTCTTTACAACAGGCCATATTTGGGAACCTTGTAAAAAATATGTTCCTAACATTGGGTCTACGGTTTTCATGTTAAATCCTGGTTATTTTACCCTATAACCTGTTAGTTAATAAATCGTGTAGAACATATGTTCAGCTTAACCAGTAAATTCATGGTGTCATAAATGTTGAGGAAATCTAAAATTACGCGGAAGTTAACAACTATAGGTTGATTAAATACGTCTAAATAACTTTGAAATAAATCGGTCATCTTGATAGCAACATGATTTTGTCGATTATTGCCGAAATAATGACATATTTGGTACATAGGCCGAATCAAGGAGCTAGGCTAACATTACATCCCGTTACCCTATATAGTTAAAATAACAATGATTTTACATGAAAACTGTAGATCCAATGATAAGGACATATTTTTTTCAGATGGCTCATCTACTTTATTATTTTTTGAAACAAATACATACAACCTTTGATGATAATTGCGTAATGCATTTTTTAAAACGTCGACGCCAATATTAGCAACACAAACGCGCATTTTAAACTTCTTTTGACAGAAATATTTACTCATTCATGACTTTGTTGTGGATATAGTAGAAGTTGAAAGAAGAAAGTAGGTAAAACAATAAAAACCAGTTATGAAAATTTTCCCGAAAAAAAATCCATCGGAAGTTTTGAACATTTCCAAAGCATCACCAAATGCGAAAAATCAAAAGTAATGAACCAATGACGTAAAGAACAAAGTTTCTTAATGAAAGTACATTGGAATTTTCTAGGTAATCTACGAAAACTTTGCGTATAGCACTGAACTGGCCGGCTTGACGTGCCGCAAGGGCTCAGTAGGGATTCCAGGACCCGAAGCTAAGAGTCAGTTCCATTGTGGTTATGTCACATAAATTATTGTTTCCACTAGAGCAGCAGCACATCGAATTGGTAGATTTACTATTTCTTATGCGGTATATAATTGCAGGTTATCCATGGAAATATTTTGTTTTTTCGGTGGTTATAACTCATTATCTAAGGTTAGTAGTGGATGCGCGGGCCCGTCTACAATTGCAGCAGGGCCACAATCTGTAGATATGTTAATACAATTAAAATTGGTATTATCATTTTATACTATAACATCCCTTCGGCATATTATCTATGCTATATTCTTTGTCATTTTCAGCATAAAGTCATAAAAAAATAAAATAAAAAACAAAAATAGAAATAAAAATATCAAAAACAAAACAAAACTACATAATTTGTTATAATTCATTTCCTATTTCAAAGAATCATTAATAGATGCAGACCAATAAGAGTTATCGGATTTTTTTTGTGGTTTTATTTAATCTCCGTTTTCAGGCATTATTCATACTCATATAAAATTGATTTCGCCTTATTGATTGCTGTGATTTTTCAAGACTATTAGGATATTAAAACATATCTTATTTTTATTCTCAGTAACAAACCAGTGCACATAAATTGATCCAAAATCCCATTAATTTAGACGGAGCAGGGTAGGAGTCCTGAAAATTAGCTTGTCTTATGGAAAAAAATGCGGGGAATCGAATGGTGTTGGTTTCATTTAGGGTTGACCACAGTAAGTGTCCCATTTCTCCCCTCATTTTGGATGCAAACTAGAATTATTACCCAAAAACTAAACTTGGTGCTACTATATTGAACCCAAATACACCCAAGTACCAAATGCACTGTTAATTAGCAAAAAGAAGCTGAAGAAATGTATGGAACAAATTTTACTTTGATCAGAAAATGGTAAATTTTACCCGATTTTCCCTCACACATGCATAAACTCATATACCATGTGGTTCGGAAGATTGGCGCCAGTAATATTGCTCTCACTTGTACTGGACTTACGAAAAAATGTCCGGAGAATCAAATGGTGATACTTTCGTTTTGGTTTGACCTCAGTAAATTGTCCATTTCAGCCGAATTTCTCTCATAATTCAATAATCTCATTATCATGCTATTTTGAAGATCGGCGCTAGCAATATTGCGCTCACTTGCATTGGACTTACCTCAGAAAAAAGTCCATTTTACCCTTTTTCCCCTGACTTTTGAGAAATCACTCATTATGGAATAAAATAATTTCATTCTAATGTAAATCGACACAAACCCGAGTAGCACACTACTATCAAAGTTAGTTGAAGTAACTTGATTATGACTTAGCAAGTCATATTTATGTTTTCTCAACTGAATGGCAACAAGCGTGCTACTAGGGTAAAGTTTGCGATCATAATTATTTACGTAATGATATTCCAGCTGCTTAGAAAAATCATCCTCGGCAGATCGACTTCTGGATAAGCAAATGAAGTTTGTTTCCAGATGCAACATCTTTGGATAAATCTGACCATGCCAAAGATAGCGGCATCATATCGCAAAGGTTATCTTCAGATGATTTTTTACGTGCAAGAAAAGAACGAGCAGCGTACCTTTTGTGGCACTTCTTTCCAGACTGCTTATCGATAAAATTCATGGGGTAAGGCTATTGAAAAAGTAAATGATTTCATATTAAAAGTGTCATGATGAGATCTTCCATTTTAAGGTAAAACTGCTTGACCTTTTGAGCAACGAGCTGCTTTGAAGAAACGGCCAGTTGTTTTGAAATACCGAGAATTTCGGCAATCTTTTACGGATCTGTTAAAAGACGTCGCGCCTCATTACCAATGTTGCTGCTACCGGTGCCACCATTTTTTGGTCGATTCACGCTCACCTTTAACACATCCTCGAGTAGGTATATGAAATTTTTTCCGGTATGAGGGAAATCGGGTGAAATGGACTATTTCTTGAGGTCAACCCTAAACGAAACTATCACTATTCGATTCTCCGGACATTTTTTCGTAAGTTCAGTGCAAGTGAGAGCAATATTACTTGCGCCGATCTTCAAAACAACATGATAATGAGATTATTAAATTATGAGAGGAATTTGGGTAGAAGGGAAAATTTACTGCGGTCAACCCTAAACAAAACTATAACCATCCGATTCTCCGGATATTTTTACAAAATAAACTACAAGTGAGAGTAATATTGCTGGCGCCAATCTTTAGAACAGTATGGTATATGAGTTTTTTAAAGTATGAGGGGAAATCGGGTAAAATGGACAAATTACTGACCAACCCTAAACAAAACCATCACCATTTGATTCTCCGGACCTTTTCACATAAGTACAGTGCAAGTGAGAACAATATTACTGGCGCCAATCTTCCGAACCACATGGTATATGAGTTTATGCATGTGTGAGGGAAAATCTGGTAAAGTTTACCATTTTCTGGCATCCGATCAAAGTAAAATTTGTTCCATACATTTCTTCAGCTTTTTTGGCAAATTAACAGTGCATTTGGGTTCAATATAGTAGCACCAAGTTTAGTTTTTGGGTAATAATTCTAGTTCGCATCCAAAATGAGGGGAGATATGGGCGAAATGGGACATTTACTGTGGTCAACCCTAAATGAAACTAACACCATTCGATTCTCCGCATTTTTCCCCATAGGACAAGCTATTTTTCAGGACTCCTACCCTGCGCCGTCTATATGAATGGGATTTTTTATCCATTGTTGTTCACTGTGCAGTGGATGTCAGATATATATTATAGGGTATGTGTCCCTTAACTCAGCCTTCTATGCAACCAGCGATCACATTTTTCAGTATAACTCATAAAGTGTTTAAGCTGTAAGCGAGATTCAACTAGTTATACACTTGCAAAGATAAGTTTGATAAGACATTTGGTAGCATGTATCACTTAAAGTTACACAACTATTTTTATAATGCCATAAGCTTTCGAGGGATGTGGATCTATAAGCTTGGCATAATTAAAATAGCAATTATTTCTTGTGCTTAATAAGTGGAAACTTCCCATCGAAATCGAAAGGTTAACATTTGTGTTGGCTAGCATTTTTGTTGTATTTTTTATGATCCAAAGGCATTTCCAAACCAATCGTAAAGTGAAACAATTTAATTATGTTTTGTGTTTATGGCGTCATTTTTGTAAGATGGAACACATTTTTTTGTTTGTTTTAAAACATGAATTATATTCTTTATGTTTGGAAATGCCATGGAATCAACAATAAATTGAAATATTACAATACATTTTTTGAGATTGCAATTTTCAATGGATTTCTAAAATAGGCCATAACTTTTTTTTATGACTATAAATAATCAGTTTCTTGGACAAAAATGGAGCCTTTTAGTTCTTCTTTCGAAGGATGCCTTTGGATCCGCGAAAAAAATAAAAATTATACATGATACGAGCAAATCACGGACCGTGTTCCATCTAACAAGCCTTTCCCCTGATTGTTTCTAAATTATGTATATTTTAGTGACAACTTTCCGGATTTTATTAAAATTTTCCAAAACCAGCTTCAAAAATTCCTTTTTATGTTTGAGTTAATTTAGCAAAATTCTCAGGGGATTCCAGTGTATAACTTGAAAAGGGCTTATTTTGATATTCACGATAATGGATCAATAAAATCACAGAAACGGTTGCTTCCCAAGTAACCACAAGCATTATATTATTGCAATTATTCAACCCAAAATCAACATCATTAATGCGGGATCGCATCAATTCAACAGTTATCAAGTCAGGAACCGTTAGATTAGCTTTAGAAATATAGTGAATACCAATGAAAAAATACTACTTTAGCAGTTTCTTACGCTGTTACAAAATATATACCATTATTTTCCTTATAGCCCTTGTCAGCTTTAAACCAACTTTAATGATGCACTAGAAGTAATGCATATGACCTATACATGCATGCTATTATTGCCTCATGGTTACTTGGGTATATAATGAACAGATATCATAAACCGTAAGTTTGCCATAAGTGCGCTGCTGTTTACTAATCGATATAAACTAAGGAAAATTAGTAAGTATTTACAATGATCAAAAACCTACTTTTATCATATTAAACCGTTTTTTCACCCATGCATAACAGCACAACAGCGTAGTTTTAGAATGCTTTTCTCAGTGAAAAATTAAGGAAACGGTAACCGTCAAATGGACATCACAGCAACAACTGTAAAGGATGTATTCGATAAAAATGGCACACACATATATACTCATCAAAATCAAACTGATTATCGGATTTTCTTGAAATTTTCAGGGAATGAAGAATTACTAATGAGTTTTGATTTACAACATTTGTTTTATTTAATTTCGTCTCCCATCCCGAATGCCCGCACCTTCCTTTTCACTCCACCCATCAAATTTTGTACAACCGATTTTCCCAGTGTTTTTGTTGTTTTTACCCAAATTTTCTTCAATTCTAGCTCTGTTTTTATAGTTTTGGGATGTTTGCGAAGTTCCGTTTTCATAATTGCCCAGAATTTTTCAATTGGACGAAGTCCCGGTGAATTTGGTGGGTTCATATCCTTTGGAACAAAATTAACTTCGTTGGCTCGGTACCACTCCAATACGTTTCGAGCGTAGTGGCAGGATGCTAGATCAGGCCAAAACAGAGTTGATCCTTTGTGCTTCTTAATGAATGGCAAGAGACGCTTCTTAAGGCACTCTTCCGTGTAAATCGCACCGTTTATTGATCCGGAAGTGATGAAGGGAGCACTTATTTCACCACATCCGCAAATCACCTGCCAGATTAGAAACTTCTTTGTAAATTTCGATAGTTTTTTCGACAAATTTTCGACTTTCGACTTTCGACTTGGCAACGAAATATTCTTGCCCAGGAAGTTGACGGAAGTCGGTCTTGACGTATGTTTCGTCATCCATCACGATGCAAACGGATTTGGTGAGCAGCTTCGTGTAAAGTTTCCGGGCGCGGGTTTTCGCAGTGATGTTTTGTTTTTCATTCCGGTTTGGGGCTTTTTGCACTTTGTAAACATGTAACCCAGCACGCTTCATGGTTTTCTGCACAAAACCGACTGACACCTTAGACTTTTTAGCGATTGGCCATTTTACTGTCCATTGGACCACTTTTACGATCACTCCCTTCCTTCCTTTGGACACTCAGACGCTCCTTGAAGGTTCTTATTACACGAGACACAGTTGTATTTGCAATTCCAAGCCTTTTAGCAATCCACCGGTGAAACGCCCCTGGATTTTGATTGTGAGTGCACAAAATTTTCTCACGGACAATTTCTTGTTTCGACGACTACTGGAACTACTGAATGTATAACTATGATGTAAATAATACACTATGGATAAGATCTACTCCAATTTCTAGGTTTTTTACTCATACGCTTCAAAAGTTACAGAAGATTTTCTGTGTGTCATTTTTATCGAATACACCCTTTATATCTACTCCGTAATAATTAAAAATAATAATTGCAAACAGTAAATCTCGCTTTCTTTCCAACAGACGATTTTTTTCCATCGTGTTCAAGTTGCAGCAAACCGTATTTGCGTGTTGCTTTTGTCATGAAATTCACAGCTGGCAACAAATTTTAGTTGCAGCGAGTTGTTCAGAAATCGTTTTCTTAACTAGGACCTTAGTTCAACAATTTATGATGTGTTTCAATTTGTCTGTTGAGGAATATAACGCTAGTTATAACAAAATCTGGATAGCTTAGATTGAACGTGTGCATTTAGAGTTTAATAGTTGCCACGTTTCTCACTTATGGCGCCACAAGCGCAAAAAAAGGGTCGCCTGAAAAAAAGTGAAGTGACTTATATTGTTAGGATAGTATATTTGCAAGTACCTACTCAAAAATTCCAGCATATTTAACTTGACATAACACGCACCATAGGATACGGTATGTTCGCGCTTCTTTTATCCCCTGTAGATTCACAAAATGCGTTTGGGTTTGATTTGATTTACATATAACTGATTTTACAGAATCATTGCTGCGGATTATGCAACGCAGAAGGCATGTCCACTTTGACGCTTGTATTATGTCGTTAATATGCTGCAAGCATCGATAATGACCAAAACAATAATTAGACGTCATTTACCACAATTATTTCCAAAATGCGCTTTCGTACTGGCTGCGTTTGTATTAGAGAAGATTAAATAAAATAATCCTAGTTCCGATGGCTCGGGGCAACAGAATCTCCCGAAGACATTGGAGCACGTTCAGGAGTTGCCGATCTGTGCAACTTGATTGTTGTTTTTTGAAGTCTCGGCTTTCAATTCCGATAATCGGGTCGGCTGATTCTCAATCACCTCCAAAAATAGGTGATCCTTAATCTATTTTTCTCATAACCGGAATATTCAGATTATCTTAATTTCATATGGACCAAAAGCTGTCGCAAAAACCCATGCACCCGTGCAGCCCTCCACGTACAAAAACATTGAGGAATGTTAAGTCAAATGAGTTCCTTGTTGACAGTAAGACGACAGCTCATGACGGTGAACGCTGCCGCTGCCGATGGTGTCGGTTACAAGACTTACAATCTTGACCATCGTTAGCCGTGTGTAAGTACGCAGATTTTACGACTCTGACAATTAATTAAATGATTAATCGAGCTCATTTCTGTCGTTCTCTTTTCCTCCGCGAACAGTGTTCTTTCCCTGCTTCCCAAACACCGAGTATGGATTTCCTGAACATAGTCATTAGTGTGTTGATTAATTGCCGCTCCAACTATGCCACCTGAACTACTCATCAGCGCCGTTCGTCAGTGTACTTGTCAGTGGCTTTGAACAATGAACCTATTAAGGATGCACTTTTTTTTTTATTGCATTCCATATTCATGAAGAATCTAGCCAAGTTCAAAACCTCCAATAGTGCAACAATGCTGTCCGCGTCATCCCCGTTTGGGAGCGACTCAAATTTCCTGGGTTAAACTCCTCGACTTCAACTGACAAAAGCTGCACATCAGCCCAAAAAAAAAAATTGACGAGTGCGCCGTTCTTTACATTTTCATTTATTTTTTGCTAGCTGCAATAACCAATGTTTGCATGACGAAATTGGTTGGGGGAAAAAAAAAGTGCCGCTCTCGAACAACTCCCACCTCCGCGCTCCCAGGGGAGGGCTAATGCCAAAGACCCGCGGCATTTCAGCATTGACTTAGTCGAGTCGAGTCGAGTCGTGCTTCTTTTTCTGCCATCTCACCTAGCCTCAAAATACCACGCAAAGCGCTCCGCTCTGGAGAGTGCTTTTCATCGACAATTTAAGCAGTTTGTATGTGTTTTTTTTTGCTTTTGTCGTTGTATTAACTGCTCGTTATTTAAATTTTTATTTTGCACTGTCCTTGAAATTTAAACTCACTCGCGTCGCTTTGCGCCATCGAATCGCCGTCATTCGTCAGTCAGGTACCATCCCCCTCCACCGTGCCGCGTCTTCTGGTGTTGTAAAGTTTTCGTGTGTAGGCACTTGGAGGTGAGTTCATGTGTTCTCTTCACACCCAACAAAAAAAAAGAAAAAAGACGCGAATTCATCAGTCGCTCGGAGTTGGCTCAAATGCACTCGTGCGGTGCAGCAGCAGCTAAAGCGAACCGCAGCCCGGTCAATGTGGGCAGTGATCCTCGAAAAATTGGAAAATAATTAGTTTCCTGCTTTGGTGGGAAAGAAGCGAGCGGAGCAAAGTGGCTGTTTCCATGAAGCAAATCTCAATCGACATTCAATTAGACGGTAATCAAGGGGTGCAGTTCCGGATTCATTCGTGATCGGGGCTTCGTGTAGCTTTGTTTAGGGAGGAGGGGAGAGATGAAGTTTTATGATTCATATTTGGGTGGTTTGTAGAAGCATGATGATGGTTGCATTTTACTTTGGTGGAAACAAATAATGATACAGGATTTCATTTTAAAATGAAATTGTGCAATTCTTAATTTAATAAATGATCTTAGGCAAAATGTAGCCAAGGCGCTTGAATTTTTGTTATGTTCATAGAAGATATGAGTAGCTCCTAAAGAGAATATATATTGCTTCTACAGAGCATAAGAGTAGTTTTATTGTTGTTCTGGGAGTATTATAGAGGCATTCCAAGCATCTTCAGGCTATTTACAATTTAGTTAAAAATTAGCATGTTCCTTTCTTTTAAAGAAGCCACTTTGCCATAATCGTGGCTCATTTTGGATCACATTAATTTCAACGTTCTAAAAATAAAATTATAAAAACAACATAACATATTAAAAACATAAAAAGAAAAAAAAACTATTCTCCCAAACGTACAATTAAAAAATCAATTTTTACCCTTCTAACACCAAACTAAGGGTATTAAGATCATTTGAAAACCCAACTTTTTATCCGTGGCCCAGAGGGCCGAGTGTCATATACCATTCGCGTTTTCTTGTTTTAGATCGAAAATCTACAACCCGACTCCTGAAGAACTCAGGGTGTGGGGATGAGGGTGCCAACTCCTCGACCCACTAAAAACCCACCCGTGCCTTAAGCCCTGGACCCTCCCTGGAACCACCTCTAGGGGAGGGGGCTATTGTGCTTGTTAAGCACCCACAATGTCTAACTACTTAGGGCTTTAGTAGTTAGGTGGTCCCACCGACCTGCCTTTGGTCGTTTCGCATTTTTTGTTGAAGATCGAGGACGATCTGAGAGGCTGCTACGCATAACGCGTCCCAGACGTCCCAGAATAATCCGGAGTCGTGTTGCCTACGCTTACGGCTACCATGCCGGATCTCGCGCCGTCGAAGCGAGAACATGCGAAGAACACATGTTCCACGGTTTGCTCAACTCCCGCACACTCGGTGCATGCGGAGGACTGTGCATGCCCATATTTGTGCGAATATTGTCTAAAGAAGCCGTGGCCTGCGAAGAATCTGCGTTCAATGGAAGTTCACCGTGTCGCCTACCGAATCACCCGGATTGATGAAGTTGTTCCATTCCCTTTGCCACTTAACCATAGATGCAGCACTAATGGTCTTTCGGATACTTGTTGTTCCACGTAGTCCGCAGCACTCTACATCCTCTTTTATGACGATTCCTATTGACATCATCCCCGCTGGGACGCAGACCGCGTCGCGTGATACCGTTCGGTATGCGCTAACCACTCTTAGGCACATAAGCCTGTGCGTACTCTCTACCTTACTCGTGCAGCTCTTGGTACTCAAGGCGGTAATCCATGCTGGCCAGCCGTACCTTAGCATGGGAAGGGCATCGTCATCATGTGGTATAATGCCGATATAGCCATAGAGGCTTTCTCTCAGGCGTAATCGACGTGGCTGATAAAGGACAGCTTGTCGTTGATCATGACTCCCAAGACCTTTTGCAGCTACATGCACTATTCGTCGCATGTTGCTCCAATTCTCGGCTGTTCACAACCGTGACCTCAGTCTTATGATGGGCTAGCTCTAGTTTCCCGGAGCTCATCCATCTCTCCACAATGCCAACCGAGTGCGAATCCGTTAGCTTCTCCTCTTCAATGATTCACCACATATCTCTAGGGTGATCTCCTCTGCAAACCCGACGATCTTCACCCCGTTCGGGAGCTCAAGCCGTAGTACCTCATCGTACATCGTGTTTCATAGCACTGGACCTAGGATCGAATCTTGTGGGACGCCTGCGGTGATCTGAACACGTTTCTGGTCTACCTCTGTATTGTACCCAGGTACCTGAGGGCGTTGGAGCGAGTCGGCAATAGCCACCCAACTGGTGCTACTGCCGCTACCCTTATTGTTGCCACCTGGGTCCCAAGTGGACCCTTCCGCAGTCGTATGTTGCCTAAGTGCGATGGAGATCTCGTCTACCTCGGTGGTCTCGTCCAGGCTTTTACACTGGATCGCGTACCTCCACACCCTCACCTAAGACCTGTTTTGCCAGGTCACTGTAAGCTGGGCCCTTTAGCTCTTTCGGCTTCTTAATACCGGAGTATACCGTACATCGGCTCCTAGGCCCACCAGTTTAGCGTCTCCACCAAGACCTTGTAGTACTTTGACGCCTCGGTCTTGACAATGAGGGCCTCTCCGCGGTTACGCTTGCGGGCCACCTATCACTTGTCGTTATCTCTTCTACTTCTATTTGTATTTTTCAAACGGACAGTGGCTATCCCTGCCACGCTTGGGCACGTCGCTCGCCCCACTCTTTGCACTGGCATTTGCCTCCGTGCTGATTATGGTAGATGAGGCCCTATCGCTCTAGCCCCCTTCGGTACTCGAGACAGCTTTCGAGCTGGAAGTCACGCCTTTAGCACTGGGTTTAGCGCCGCGGCCGCTCTCTTTGCGGCCACGAAGATGGACCCTCTGACCCCACCGCCACGTTCGCGTAGGTTTTTAGTCCGACAGGAGCCTTATCCACTCTCCGTTTCTTGAAGGTCCTTACCCCCGTGGTAAAGGGGGTGGAGTGTCCCACGTAGACGGGCTCTTCCGTCTGAATGTGCTTCGTGGCTATTGCCCTCGCCCTTTCCTTGGCTGTTAGCCATGCCAACTCTTTGGAACTTAGCTCTGCTAGGAGCTTGACTACCAGTTCTTCACTCTCCTTGCATGCAGCCTGCACTGTAATTCGTAGCTAGTGCAAGCTAAGTTTCAAGTCCTTAGCAATTTTGTTGCGCGATGACGTAAAGTCAATAATCGCATCCAACTGCTCGGACACCTCTACTGTTTTAGGAAGCGTTTTCCATATCCTATCCATGGCCCGGATGAGTCTTGGCCCATCCATAGCCACGCCTACCTTGGTGGCACCTGCTTCCGATGCCGTGCCACTTCCGCAAGTGTCGGACAAGGTGGTGGGGACCGCACTAGGCCACTTTTAGCGAACGGATTCACTTTCTTCTGGGAATTGGTCGTTCCTGAGATATTATATCCTCGTGGAATAGTCGCCATAGTGATCCCATGGTTATCTATGGAAGCTTGAAGGCTAGCAGGGAGGCCATACGAGGGGCCACGGCCATTCGTGGGAAACCGTGTTCAGCGCCTGTCAGGTATAGGAACATCTTAGTCTACTTTCGCCCGACTGGCGAGGTCGGGCGGTGGAGAAATGGAACGTACTGGAGGCCTGCCAAGGTTTAATGAAACGGAGACAACCTGTGCCACTGGATCTTCACCATTTCCTGCTTGGTGTCCCCGGAAATATTGAGTGAGACGACGTAGTAGCCATCCCGAATGCTACAGTACCACTTGTTATCCTTTTTGCAGCCAGTTATCATAATTAGGGTTTTACTGGCGTTCACCCCAATGCGCCGTATGGCGCTTCTTCCGTAGTTCATTAAGCCGTTAAAGAGAGCTTAACGTTTCCAAGGTGCACCGTAGGGAGGCGAACTACATTTACACCTCTGTATGTATGTGTGTCTATGTGTGTGTACGATACAAATAATGTCACATCGGCTTATCAGCCGTTTGTAAACTATTTCCATAGCATAGCATTTCCATAGAACGTTATTAATTGTTTTTCATTCGGACATTTCGTTACGGAGATAAGAAAACAGTATTTTACGCCGTATTACAATAATAACCAAACAACTCAGTCTCTGATTACATACTGAGCTACTTTTGAACCGATTCTAGTTCTGTTGATGTCAAAAATCTGTAAAAAAAAATTATTATGATTGAATAATTCCTGAGCCTATTTACAGGGTGCGGCAGAAAATAATGCGATAATGTTCAAACTTGAGTATTGGGTTAATTCGTGTAGCTAGTGACTAATTTCTGTCGAAAGTGTACTTGTTTATGTTTACTTTCAAGTGCTGCATCCAAACATTCTATTTGTTATATTGCAAGTTCGTCGCTTTGCACGCACGCCGAACGTGATCAGATTCCATAAGAAAACTTGCAAAGGAAGCCAATATTTCGGAGAAATCCATGCGGAGAATCATCAAAAAAGTCCTACATGCATCTTCCAGAGCCAGAGTGAAACGCCACTTGATTACGGACCGGGTCAAGAAACTTCCCTGGGTGAAGGCCAACTTCTCCGAGGACCAAAACGTTGTCCTATGTCCGCTGTACAGCGAGATGGAGCGCCGTGTCACACGTCCAATCGAACCCAACAATGGTTGAACGATAACATGAAGTTTTGGCCGAAGGATTTTTGGCCCCCTAGCAGTCCAGATCTTAATCTGTTGGATTATTCGATTTGGGCATATGTTGAAGCACGAGCCTGCAAAACATTACACCCTAGTGTGAAAACCCTGAAGTCAACATGGCAGTCAATTTTGGAGGACTACGTCCGAAAGGTATGCTCTGGCGTCCGGCGTCGGCTCGAGGATATTATCAATAAAAATGGAGGACACATTGAATAAATTTATTTAAAAGGACTTTATAAAGATAACTGCATTCGAGAATATTGATATTATTGCTTGAATTAGTTGAAAATGGGATTTGAAAGATATAGAACAAATTTTCGCATTATTTTCTGCCACACCCTGTATCTGTGCCTAATACTTAAATTATACTGATTTAAAATATGTCAAAAAGAGTATCAACCCCTACCGACAAACCAAAATGTGCCTGTTTTGCGGTTGAAAAGGGAGCTGTTTATATGAATGTTGTTATATGATTCATTCAGTTTTGTATGCTTATTATTTTTCCATCGAGTTCACATGACCTTTTTCTTACTTTGGAGAACTATGGTGCGATCAATAAAACTATGGAAAAAATACGCAAAACAAGTTTATACACCTGAATATAATTAGTTTTTTTTAAGTGTATTACGTATAAATCGTATAAATCGTAAAAAAATCGTTCAGCTGTTGAGAATTTGGAAAATTTTTATAGTTTTCTGTAAAAAAAACTACAAAAATCAAAGTTTCAGATATTGCGCTTAAAAATGCCTTTAAACTCACCAGTTTCGTTAAGTGCCCGAAAATTGATAATAAAACATCATAAGTCCGGTACAAGCTATAGTACAATTGCTGATATTGTACTACCTCGTAAAGATACGATTGCTAAAAAAGTTCGAAGGTTAAAAAAGGCCGGTTCATAGAGGACTATTCCTTGAATTGACAGGGCTATCGTAAACCTAGTTAGACAAAACCGAGGCTTACCAGCTTCCAAAGTTGCAAAACAAGTCGAAAATGAGTCATCTATTCATGTGACACCTCAAACAGTGTGAAATCGGCTTCATCAACATGGTCTTAAAGGCAGAGTGGTACTTAAGAAGCCATCGTTATTCACAAAAAAAACATCAAAAAAAGGCTTAAGTTGGCACAAGAGCACATTTCACTGACAATTGATGACTGGAAGAAGATCATATGGTCAGATGAGACTAAAATAATGCTATTTGAGTCTGATGATATCACAAGAAAATGACGGAAGACCGATGAAAGCTTGAAAAATCAGTGTTTAAGGCCGACAGTCAAACACGGTGGAGGTGAATTCTTGCAACATCATTAATTGTCAAATAACTTAGCCAGATTTTTCAGGTAGGGTCATGATTTGGTGCTCGATGGCATCGTCTGCTGTTGGAGAGCTTGAATTCAATGACGGAATAATGGTAAAGGAAGTTTATCTGGACATACTGAAGCGAAAAATTTCAGCAACCGTCCGAAAACTGAAAATGGGCCAAAGATACACCTTCCAGCAAGATGGGAACCCAAAGCATACGTCAAAACTGGTATCGCAATGGTTTAACAAACGAAAAATTGCCGTTTTGGAGTGGCCAGCACAGTCACCTGATCTTAACCCAATTGAACATCTATTGGTCTGTTTTGAACATTTCGGTTCAATAACAACATCCAAAAAGCATTCAGCAATTACGACAAGTAATTCCAACTGAATGGGACAAAATCACACCAAAAACGACTGAGAAGCTTGTTGAATCAATGCCGTAAAGATGCCAAGCTGTTACTGAAGCCAAGAGTGGTTGCACCAAATAATGAACAATTTTATAGTATTATTTAGTTATAAAATGATATATGATATGTTCTACCACCCATTGTAGCTCAGAAACTAAGTCCGGCAACAATGGGCTCTCTTCTCTGTTTAGCATCACCTAAATACAGGTCTATACATGGTCTCATATATAGCACCTCTCTTTACTCAGTCTGCAAAGGCGCAGCTACAAAGCAATACCGTGCTGGAGGTGACTGAGTGCGATCCCCGGTCTGGTATAATTTTTCGTTAAGGAAAATATCTCGACTCCCTAGACATAGCGTATTGTACTTGCCACACAATCATACTTATGCAAAAGTGATACCTGGCATCAAAAGCTCCCAATTAATAACTGTGGAAGTGCATTTGGAACACTTAGTTGAGAGCAAGCAATAAGCTAATTGTGAAAGCAATAAGCTTGAAATGCTGAAAAGAAGAAGACATGATGCTATATCTCAAGATCCGTAACAACTGCTAAAGTGCGGTCTTAATCAAAGTTGTTCAGGAGGCCAAGGACATTCGAAAAATTGATTGCTTGGTTTTTGAATTCCACTGCAACGTAGCGTATGTAAGCATGCAAAATTGAGCGGTTTCAACTTGTTCGACTTTGTGATTCTGATAAAATAGAAATTTCGGTCGGGGGCGACCCCGGCGTAGTAGATAACATCCATACCTCTTACACCAAAGTCACGAGTTCAAATTTGACCCCCGGAAAAGTTACGAAAATACTTAAAAAAGGTATTTGAGTGACTACGACGGGAGAAGAACCAGCCCAGGGCTGAAAATCTAGATAATAAAGGAATAAAAAAAAAGAAAGTTCGAGCAAAACTGTTAGGTTTGTTCCGTTCTGGTCTTAAAGTATTCTCTAATCATCAATACAATTTTTACAGAGATTGGAAGCTTAGCTCCGATCCAAAATAAGGAGCTACTATGGCAAACAGCATCTTAAAGTTCAAGAATAAGGACGCCAGCAACCATCAAAGTGGCGAGGGAGTGGGTTCGTCGAAAAATGAATCGCTCGATCCGCTACTGACCTAGATGTGTTGATCGGGACTGCTCACACCATCATGATGAAAGACCTGGAATATAAGACGTACAAGAAACGCAAGGTTTACAGAGTAACGAAGGCAACAACGAAGAAGAGGTTAGACAGAGCCAAACTGATACTTTCGCGGCTCGCAGGTCAGGGGTTCGTGTTTTCTGATGAGGAACTTTTTGTCTTGCAACAGCCGTACAATGTCCAAAATGATCGGCATCCCCGTATCCCACATAAACACAAAACCTCCCGCGGTTCCAGAACACTGCGTCGGTGTTGTTTTGGGATGGGGGGGGAAGGGCGTAAAACGTAAAAAACAACGCCGCGTACTATAAGACCGAGATTCTGGGGAAGATTGTGACCCGGCACTTCGGGACCTCTGCGGGGAGAATCATAACGTCTTTCAACAGGACGGTGCACCGTCCCACAGGGCGAATATTGTCCAAATGTGTTGACGGGAGAATTTGACTGGTTTTTTCGATAAGACTTTGTGGCCTCCCAGCTCCTAGGAACTTAATTCCCTGGACTATTATGTAAGGTTGTACATACTGGCCAAGCAGAGCAAGCACCAAGTGAGTCCTATGGATCAATTTAAGAAGTTCATTTCCAAGATCTGGGAAGCGATGCCCATGGACCAGGTACGTGCTGCGTGTAATTCTTTTGAAAAACGTTTCTAGCTTGTTATACAGCATATTTTTACCTTGTCCTCGAACGTAAGATGCTTTAATCGACCCATGGTCGATACATTTCAGGAAAAAATAATCGAAGATCACTACAATTTGAAGAAGACTTAGACTCTGAAAGAACTTTGTGCAAACAAAAACAAACATTTTGAAGAACTTTGTGCAAACAAAAACAAGCAAATTGCGAGATTAGAAGAAATAAAGCCTGCCTACGTAACATTTCGAACATTTGTTTTCTTTGTATATTTTGAATTATTTCACGATTCGCTGAATCGTTTCACCTATATGACAGCTGAAACTCTCCACAACTCGAAGACTTTAAGGCTGGTTTACAGTTCGGAAAAAGCATCACGGGATTTGGAAACGGGATTTCGCTAGGGATTTGGCTCGGGAAATTTTCCAGATGATGTTTCTCCACATTTCTCCACACTCGGTGACAAGCAAGTTTTGCGTATCGTTTTCATTTGTGTTAGTTTTTTCTTGTAGGAAGCATTGGAAGATGGATAGTTTTAAAGACCGCATCAGATTTCTTCAAAATCTTTTGGAGTTTTGCTCTATCGAAATAAATTTTATAAATTTACGAATTATTTTATTAAAGTTTACCTTTTACGATGTATGTTTTACCTAGTCGATTCCCTCAAAGCATCCCAGTACATCCGGCACTTCTGGACACTGATGGATTCATTCAGGGACGATAAAATAGTACAAATGATTTGTTATCCATCTCCTTGTTCCATTTTGTCGTTTTTGCTACGCGTTTCTTTTTTTTTTTTTTAAACGATCTCTATATTTTCTTCGTCAAATATTTCATCCTGGGTTAGCTGTTCATCAATTTTACCCTGACTGACAAACCCAAATCCCGGGCTCCTTTTAAAACACACAGTTGCCCAAATCCCATGACGCTTTTCCCGAACTGTAAACCAGCCTCTAAACAGCTTCCGGGTCTGATTTTCCATACCGCAAGGCAAAGGAACGCCGTTGCCGAGCATTTCTGGACAAAGAAGGTGTCCAAATTCCTGCAGAGGTATTTAATTTGGCAGGCCATATCTAGTTGTGGTTGAAAATCTAAAAGTTTCGTCTCTACCGGCATTATCAATAAGGATGTGTACTAGAAAGAAAGTCCGGTTTTGTTTGATGATGTGTAAATTTCAGTTGCTGCTATTATTCTGGTGTCCAAAATTTAACGTGGACAGGCTTTGCGAATGTTTATTAAAACCTATGAAGTTTGTGCTCTATGTATTAGAACTGTATATATAAACGAGCGTATGGTACAAATTATTTTTGGAAATGAAATGGGAAACATCTTCCCAACATCATGAAATCCCAGTTGTAAACGGATATTTCTGCTAGATTTCTGGAAAATATTTCCAATTTCAAAACATTATAATTTGAATTTGGCGCACTGTACGCATTAAAAACATAATTGATAATGTGCAATAAGGTAGTTAAATGATTTTAAAAGCAATATATTCTAATCTATCTCAAATGACGTTTGAAGAATTTGGTGCCATCAGAGTCATTTTGTGCTTTCTGTTACCACTCCAATTTTATGCTTGATTTCTAAGCTCATCTGATGTATACCAACCGATGCACTATGGTACGAATGGACAAATTTCGCGATAAAAATCGATAACTCTAAAACCATTAATCTAAGACAAATGATGTCTTCGGTAGATTTATTTAAAAAATAAGATCTATCGTTTGGTTTGAGTGGTGACTAGGGTGGTCCTTTTCTGTTTATAATAACATTTTCAACTTTTTATTCTAATGATTTGGAGGATTTTTTGCTTATAAAGAATTGTAGTTATTTCAATTTAATGAAACTTTGCTGAACAATTTTTACTTCTATCTCATCTACGTATTGTTTTATAACAGTTTTTTTAACTTTCCTTAGGATGGGACATTAGAAAACAGTTTTTTTGCTGTAACTTTTTTATTTCAATTTCAATTTGAAAACTCTGCAGAGATGACTTTTAGGGTACGTATATTTTAAAGATATAAGATAGTTACTAGTAATTGTAGTTTTTTTAGTTATCTTATTCCCTCATCTGCAAAAATTTGCAAACACAGAGGTACGTGAACTGAAAGTACAAACTTCCATCTACAAGATCTATGCAAAATTGTTTGTGCCCTTTAGGATAAAAAATTGTTCTAAAATTGGTAGTTTTGCATTTTTTATGCATAATTTTCGATCACCAGCATCAACAATTATCATCAAAGAGCGTAACAACGCGAGTTTTTTTTAAGAAAATGTTTATATTTTTATATTAATCCATCTCCGTTTATTTATAAAAATTTATATCACAGACAAACAGACATAACATATCGAACATTTTGCACTACAAATCATCGTCACTAACACACCTATGCCTTCTGTTGAGCACACTGTGATTGATGATTAAGCTGAATAGATAGCGGTAGTGTGTAAACGTTGAACGTAAAAAAGAAAAAAAACATCAGTGGGGTTGTGTACAAGACACGACCGGTTGACGTAGACTACGTTAAACCAAGTGATGCATTATATTGTCAGGGAAATTCTGTGTGGCTATTATTAGCGTTAAAAATGTTTCAATTATTCGTGCCGGTCGCTCACCCTTACCGATAGAAGCAATTTAAGTCACAATATAACGGGTGCGGCTCTTATGGGACTTAAGACCAGCGTTTTGAAGCCAGTATGTAAGGAAATTCTATTGTACGCTCTTGAGATATTATTTGGTGGCCCTGAAAAGGGCCGTTTGGTTTTATGAAGTCAGTGCGTGGGAAAATTCTGTTGTACACTCTCTATAACTCTTTGGTGGCCCTGAAAAGGGCCTTTTGGTTTAAATGATGACACGGTCACGGTTGCACGTTTTACGATGGACTATCTTTAAGGCCTAGAAGAAAGTTGAGGGTCTGTTAGGGAATATAAAATTATTAAATTAATGATAGTTTTGCTCATTCTTATAATCATAATCGCCTAACATTACTATATGTTATTCGTATGCCATACTGTGCCTAAATGGCCTGCATCTCGGAATTCTCACCATCGCCGGAACCATCAACAATGTTTTGCATCGTTTGGGGGATTTCAGTAACGACAGGCAGCGGAGGAAATTCTGTAATACGTACATACAAACATATATTTTGACTGACGCCTTGTCTCCTTTTCAACATTCACCATTTAAATACCATACCATTCGGATCATTTGTATACAATCTGAGTTGTAGTATGCCTTTGCATAATTCAACTTCAAAGAATCAAAAATTTGCAATGTATGCAATTTTAGCAATTCTGGATTTCAAGGGTAAAAATAAACATTGAAATACTCTAGAATTCAAATTACGATAAAATTCTTTATCAGAAAATATCCGACAGGTTTAGTGATTGTTATGAAAGCACAATAATCAATTGCAACATTTTCAGATGTGTAAGCATCTCAAAAAATGTTCAAAGTTCAGGAAGTTTTATCAAACAGAAAATAACAAAAATTATCTTCCAGTTGTTATAAGGTTATATACAAGTATATAGAGTACATGTCCCTGGACTCAATCGATTATGTAGCGCACGATTACAATTTTAACTATAACTCATACAATAATTTAGCTAGAAACGTTATTCAACTAGTTATACCTTTGCTAAGGCATGCTTAACAAGGTATTTGCTGTACTGGAACATGAAACGTCACCAGCTAACATTATTGAGTCGAAAACTTTCGATGGATATGGATATCATTAAGGATTCATGTTCGAACGAATTTCAGTAAAGTTTATTTTTTTCATTGCTCCGGGCATTTATTTATATTATCGCATTGGGAAGTCAGCTATATTCGGTATACTATACGGAATATAAAGCAACTTGATAACATCTAAATGACTTTCTCATGTGATCAATCGGCCATTCCATTTCAAAACATTAAAATTCCCACTATATTCATTTAGTTATAAAGGTGTTGGTATGAATAAGCCCTTCGAAAAATACACAACCGCTCACTCTTACTTTTCCATTGAAAACTTTTATATTCTACATTTACTATGTGATGAATACACTAGAGCCAAAGTTGAGAATATGAGGTTAAATTCGTACCTAAAATATGGTTTATGGTTTTTTGGTGAAATTATTATTCATGTTTCTATGTGAATGTCAGCTAAATTAGTGAATCCATTATGGCTAAAACGTTAAGGAAATCGAAATATGTATAAATATATTACAAAATAAATATCATTATTATTTACAATGAGTATGGGAGAAAAGGTTGGTTAATGTTTGATAAATTTACATATATATATATATATATATATATATATATATATATATATATATATATATGTATATATATATATATATATATATATATATATATATATATATATATATATATATATATATATATATATATATATATATATAAATATATATATTTATATATATATATATATATATATATATATATATAAATTAAACACCCGATAAAATAATCACGCATTAAAACATGTTCAGCGCATTAGTTGTATCGATATCATGTGTAGGTTCATATGCAGTAAAAGCATGCGGCGCATGTTATCACCAGAATACAATTAATACTATGTTGACATTTATTAAGACAGGGAGCCAAATGATGACATGCACTTTGTCAAGTTGATTTTAGTTTAATAGATACCAATTTCCTACCTCGAGTTGAAGGACCTTCTCCAGCGTCCCAACTAGTTGTTGACAACGCATTACCTCTTGCTGCTTTCAATTTCGCCCGATAACTACGAGCTCGCTCGGCATCGATGCATGGTCGTTTCGGAGGATTTCCCGTATGTTCGCTCTTTATGCGCTTCCTGAATCTGCGCAAGCTTTCTGGATCAAATCGGTTAGGCATTCTCACTTTCACTATGTTTCTCAATACGTTTTTCTTCCTAGAGGTAGGACTCTGTCCAACGCGAATCGTTAACACAACAGAACAACTGTTTATAACACACTACTAATTGGAATTTACAGAGAATGTTGGTTCGGAATATAATGTTCAACATCGAAAATTGTGTCCGTGATAGGGAATTTATGTGGTTTAAGGTATGCGACGAAGGGAAAACAAGTTTTGCTAATACCACTGGCTGCCAATCGACAATTTGAAACGTAAATCCCAATCAAACAAACTCTCAAGCTGAGAATATTAAATTGACAGTAGCAAAGATGGATTTGTATCTGGTAGCATTTATTGATTTATTGATTCATCGCGGGTTGCGCCAACCAGCCAAAATTTTTCCCGACAGCTCGCCCTCCATGCAGGCGTTTTTGCAGTTGCGGCGAACGAATTGGCACCATATTAGGCGCACAAACCAAACGAAATAAAAGTTTAATTCTTTTATAAACAACTCTTTAATTCAATTGGTTGTCCTCAAAAGGACAGATTATCAATTAATGGATAGCGCCAACCAGCTGGGTGAAATTTTTACCGACGGCACCGAACTTAATTTAAGATTAGTTCATTCTTGAATAAACAACTCTTTTATTTGAATTTATTGTCCTCAAAAGGACAGATTATTTCCACCTACTGCTTACTGCTGCTCGCCCCCAAGGACGCTTTCCCCCAAACAGCAGCGTTTTCGAAGTCGCGGCGAAACAATCGCCACGAAGAGGTAAGATGGCAGCTTGCACAAAACCGACGCGATTGTGCGCCCTCATAATCCGCCATTTTGCCTCATCGCGACGATCGCTGTTTGGGAGAGCCTTGCTACTTACCCCCACCAGCTGCTACGTGACCACCAGCTGCCTCTGCACCAGCTCCGCTGCCGTACAAATGAAGGCTCCACCAAACTGCAGCATTTTTGCCACCGCGGCAGCGAAATCGCGGTGGAAAAATCACCGCTGTGGAGATTACATGGCGGCTTGTGGGAGCGCACAAACCAACGCGATTAAAAACGCATCGCGTGGTAAGTAGCAAGGCTTCCCAAACAGCGATCGTCGCGATGAGGTCAAATAGCGGCGGATTATGAGGGCGCACAATCGCGTCGGTTTTGCGCAAACCGCCATCTTACCTCAATTCGTGGCGATTGTTTCGCCGCGACTTCGAAAACGCTGCAGTCTGCTGAAGCTTCGCCCAACGGCAGATAGCAGCCGCGATATTATCGCGGCGGAACGGGATCGCCACGGTGAGATTACATGGCGGCTTGGGGAGCGCACAAACCATCGCGCGATGCGTTTTTAATCGCGTTGGCTTGTGCGTTCTACAAGCCGCCAGGTGTAATCGCAGCGGCGATTTTGCCACCGCGTTCGCTGCGACCGGCTGGCAGCGAAGCAGCCCCTGCGACCAGCTCCCTGCGCCCTCTCGCAGCAGCTCAGTGCTGCCAAATGACTGAGGCAAAATTTTCCATAGTATTCGTTTTATGCCGTTCTCAGCTGCGTGCGAGACGTACATGGAAAGTCGAATGACATGATTGGTTAAAGTCCTCTCTAACACAAAGAAGAAGATGATGATGCAAGACGTTCCTTGCTTCGATTTGAAATCTGTGACAGGAAATTTGGTAAATTTACTCTGCAAAATGACATTATAAGACATCACCTTATATTTGTGTTATTTTCAATAGTTTACTATTGATTGAGAAAAATGTTTGACAATTGAATTGGAGCGCGGTAAAATTTCCGACCGATTGAAGAAGAAATCATGTAAATCTATCGTGGATTATTTGAGTTATTCGCGTACAAAACGTACGGTTTTTCGTGACGGTCGCAAAATTTTAGATTTTCATTTGACACCCTACCCTTGCCGTAAGACGTAGTCTACGTCAAAAGATGGCACCTTTTTCTATGATATTATTGCCAAATTGTAACTTCCTCCCATTTTCAACTTTGGGTCAGGTTCATTAGTTTAGCATACACAATTTCCGTTCATTTTCCGAAGATCGAAACAAAAGATGATGTTTCTGATTCTTATTTTTATTGATAAGATCAATTTAAAAAATCTAAAATAGACATCACAAGAAACGACCTCAATCCAAGATTACTCAATCCTAGTTCAAATGTTAAAAAAGACAACTGTGATTGGTCCAGTTCAAGAAGAGATGTAGACTATTCATGAAAAATCATGAATTTTGTTTCAATCATCCATCGAAAAGTATCTTCCGATGAAAATTTGTATCTGTGCCTTGCGGATCGTGGCAAAACATGCCCTCTTCCGGCAAAGATTTCTTCCAACCAATCAGCTCAAAAAGAGCAGTACTCACCATAAACTGAAAATTGAGACTTTAATAAGCATTTTGACTGCAAAGACTTTAAATTTGGTCATATAAATTTTCCTCAATTTAAAATCCTGGTTCAAATGACCCGAAAAACCTTATTCGTGGAGGGAATAAAGTGCAATTGTCATCGTCAATTGTCCCTCGTAGGATTGGTAAAAACTCATCCTGTGACAGTGCACGCGATGAAAGAAAAACAGATAAACAATTCTAAATCGAAGCGAATCCATCATCTCCCATAAATCTTACAAATATAGTCAAAACCATCGCCTGTTCTATCGACCATTTCCAGGCAATGCCCCGGCAAGCCAACCAAAAGTGCAATATGTATCCAACGGCGGTGCACACTCTCCTACCTCACCCACTAGACTCTCTAACGGTTTATGTTCACAATTATTATTGACCGTGCCGTTAGTCATTCTTCGACACAGTTTGTTAGTTTCACCTAGGCAAGCCTAAGCCAACAACGCCGTGTCGTCGTCCGTCTCCGTGTCTGACTTACTTGCCTGAACCTATGCCGAGACTTTTACTAGTCCTTGAAGTTTCGCCCGATTGCTAAACACCGCCGGCTCTACGAGTGTACGCTTTTTTTCCATTCGCAATTTGTGGCTTTTAGAAGTCGAGAATTGGCTTTTACCACATGGCTCGGAGTTTCTTTTTTCACTCTCCCTTCACTGCTTAGTCATACGGCGGCCCGCACGGTTCGATGGTGGTTGGTGCCGTTCTAAGATCTGTTGCAATGGTGACTTTTTATGGTTCGTTAGTGGCAGCAGTTTCAACTCAATGTTTTGGAAAGGAAATTTTAAGTTTCCACTTTTAAGAACGCTGACAGTCAAACAGAGAAGCATGTGGGCTGGCAGATCATTCATTCGAGTTGTCGTTTTATTATCCAATTGGAGCTGAGATCGAATTCGAATTGGCCAGATGAAGCTATTTCAGTAGGCCTAGCCTCCATCATCGTCGGGCATGAACGGTTTTTACGACCCCCTTTTTCCACCACCTCGTTCAAACCGCACGAGGCAGGAAATTTCCTGCGCAGTTGATCGTAAAAATTTCCGCACATTTGGCCAAACTTTTGATTAGATTAGAAATTTTATTGGCTCCCTTTTTTTTCCTGAAACAGGGAAAACGACCACCGAGAGCTTCTGGAGCTTGGAATTTTACGAGCTTCGCCTTTGCCGCTGTTGCTGCTGCTCCTGGGTGCGTCCCGCTTGAATGAGATTTTAGTCTCTGAACCAGAAATGGTGGAGATTTTTTTACGACCGCCAAGATGGGTGCTCGGGAAAATAAAAAGAATTAAGGAAACTTGGGAAAAACTTTGGGGGCAGTAGCAGGAGCAATGGCCACAGCGGACGAGCATGTGCGCTCTTTCTTTTACGATTTTGCGCACCCCGAAAAATGGCGGTATCGTAAAAGAAATTTTTATTTTATACGCTCCACTACGCATCGTAAAAGAAGGCGATGTTGGGAGGAGGAAGACGCAGGGAATTGTTGGTTTTCCCAGAGTGTGTTGTGGGTGGTGCCGGTAATCTTCTGATGGAGGGTGTTGGTTGGAATGTATGGAACACAGAGAAATATGCGCTGATTTTTGATAAATCAAAGTTGAGGTGTCGTTAGAATAAGGTTTTGGAGTTAAGCTTCCAACTTTAACTAACTGAAAGGTGCTGCGCACCCTAGGACGATTCGACCAGAACACCTCGTCTTCGGCCTTATCTTATTGATTGATGAACGACGCAACTTCCGGCAGGCATTTCGTTACATAAATTTCCCCGTTCACGGCCACTCCTCCCGAGCGAAAGAAGAGCGGCTTTGACATCCCCTTCTCGATGATTGTCAGCCACAGCAGCACCTTCTTGGGGAACTTGGTGTGTGAAATGAACTTCACCTCGGAGCTCACTTTCTTCGCGGGGGGAGTAAAATGCGAAGTCGTTGCCATCCAGGGTGAGATAGGTCTCGTCGTCCATCACCACCGCCACGTCGCGATTTGCCGGGAAAATCGAGTTGCGTCATTGCCTGCAGCTCCGACACCAGTGGACGCGACTTCCGCTTCCTGACATGTTTGTTCATGTTTGCCAGGTACTTTTTCACTTTTTGGCCAGTTGAACCGACGTACCGGCCAAGCGCACGCAGCGATGTAGCAACTTTTCCCTCGGTCTTCCTCTTCAGCATCATTTGGAGCTTCTTGTCGCTCAGGGTCGTTGGCCGTCCGGAACCGGGCTTTCTTTCGATGCTCTGATTGTTGTCTAATAGTGCCAAGATGTTGTAGATGCCGGAACGGGCTTATCCGGCGTCCACGAAGTGCCGCAAAATGTCCGTTTTCGACGCGACGGAGTGCTTTTCTTTGAACACGAACACTTCTGAACGGAGTTGCTTCACTGTTTTTGCCATTACTGCTAGAGTTCGACTGATAGGGCTGTCAAATTTTGTCTGTTGACACATGGGTTACTATGATTGATGCTGCATAAGTAGTTTTGTCAGTGCGGGTGGAGGTAAACCCATGAAAAATCGGCAATTTTTGCCTATTTTTTTTAATAAGAACGTTACCGGGCACTTGCTCGACCTGTTCTTGAAAACGCTGCGGTAATTTGTGCTCCGTATCAAATGTCGTGTGGCCTCAAAATTAAAGGTGTTCAACGTAGACTCGTACGCATTGCACTCAGGAGTCTACCCTGGCATAATCCTCAAGATCTCCCTCCGTACACCGAACGATGCCGGCTTCTAGGACTCGACACGCTGCACCGTCGCCGAAACATTCAGCAAGCTAAGATAATGAACGGTGAAATCGACGCACCGGAACTTCTGTCTTGGATTGACTTTCGAGTGGGAAGACAACTTATATCGTCTTCTCAACTGCTGACCAGATTCCTTCGGACACTTACGGTTTTTATGAACCACTGACATCATGTTTTCATACTTTTTCGTTGGTTAACGACCACTTCGACTTTGGAGAATCTTCCAGATCTATTTAAAATAGAATAACCGCGTCAAGGCTGCTTCAATCTTAGCTACAATAGTTTTAATACATTCATATAGACTACCTTGGTGTCTTTGAAGGGAAGGTGCTGCGTACAATCTACGTTAGAGTGCAGATGGAAGACGGAACGTGGAGGAGGCGAATGAACCACCAGTCTCTAGGAGAACTTTCAGGGTTATTCTGCCCGTACTGTGTATGATAAGCAGAGCGTCGAAGAAATTGCGTTCTCCGAATAGATCTTGAAGAAGCGTTGAAACTGAGCTTTGCCAAGAGTTTGGAGCAGTCAATGTTGTTTCCAAGCACGTCTTACACGAAAAGCTGTTGCAGATTTATCCACCGGCTTCGTAAAGTTGGTAGATTTATGAGTGCAAGGAAGCCTTTGGAGAGCATATCAACACGTCGTTGAATTTTCCGGTGTTACGTTTTATAAGTCCTATAGTACTGCGAAGGCATACGCTGTAGCTGATGAGATGTGCTCAGTAAAACGCAATTTAGATACAAGCACAATTCCTAAGTCCTTGATTAGCGTGACTCGTTCTACCGTGGCAGTGTACATTGTATATTCGAAGAATGTTGGTGTGCGTACCCGAGCGAACGAGATTAAATTCCATTTCTTAACGTTCACCTCCATTCCATTTCTAGCACACCAATCCAAGACATTTTCAACGTCCATCTGCAATGCACAGCCAGGGATGTTATTGACCGAAACATTTTTAGGTCATCTGCGTAATGCGTTATTTTGAATGGGCTTCAAATGGTGAGTTGACAACTTGGCAGGAGGGTGCGACCGACCTCTGGTCCTCACAAGTTCCTACCTCACGCCTCCACGAGTCATATGATCACAAAAGACTGCCAGCTGAAACATGGAGACGCTGGTTGGCGAAGCCTGGGCAATGTTGTCAATCCGACAATAGCGAAGTGAGGGGGTGCGACCGGTACATCATATCATAATTTTCCATTCTCATATCTTTCAGGTCTTCCAGGTCGTCAGGTATTACAAAATAATTTAAAATTTAAAATTCTTTTTTTTCATGGCGGTCATACATTGCCTAAATTTTCTGGTTCATAATGGATGCGCAAGTTTGTCTACAATTGCAACAAAACAGCAGTCGGCACACATGTAATTTTCAATTCATATTACAATATACCCTCACTATATATTTTATCTTATAGGACATTGTTTATTCATAGCCTAATTCTGTATATTTCATTACATGTATTATGCCAGAAAGGTAAATTTCTCTCAGGTACCATACAGTTTAGGAGAGGAGGTCTTGCGGTTATAGGATGATCATCTTCTGGTAGAAGCAGCAGTAAGAATGGGGATCAATTTTCAGCTGTATCTAGCACCGTCGGAGTGGCCTTCTCGAAAGTAGCAATGGATGTATATATAGATGTGTAGATACTAGTATGTGTTATTATATGATGCATGTTTTTTACAAGCTCTAGCATATTTTCATTAATAGAAATGTTGACGACTCTCTCGACCACTCAACCTTTAATTCCTTCATTATATGTTCCATTAAATGGCGTAATATGACCTTAACATTTCAGTACACGATCATCAACTACTATTTGAGCGGTTCAGAGGAACACAGCTGTTCATCATTATTAATTGCATATCATAAATATAATATTATGGAAGAAGTAATAAAATAATTAATAAAATTTTAATTGCTTCAGATTGGTGATCCGGCCGGTATAATTATTTTATTACATTATATCAAATAATAATCAAAATTAATAAATGCTCTTCATTCCAGAAGGTTACATATCTATATGTCATGATTAAATACGTAATAATATAATATTATGGTTTTATATACAATTGAATGCTTTATTGATATTTATACCTCAATGAATAACAAGATGACCTTCACATTCCAGAGATACAGTCATCTATCAGTGATACAAAGTGGTACGAAGCTGCATATTATTATTACTGCCTTAATATTATTATTTCAGCAGGTTAATTAATTTAGTTTAACATGGTTCTCATAGGCTCGTGAACTCCAACTATTACATAATTTAACTAAATATCCTTATATAATTTTTTGCTCTACTATATATTCATATATAACATATTATTATTACATTACATCTATATTTATATAAATATAATGAATACTGGGTTGGGAGGGAGCACCAGGGTATCATTCAAGCTGAAACTGGACGATGGTTTGATTGACTGCCTGAGTCTAGGAGGGAACAAACAGTATCATTTCTTATCCTACCGAGTCGAGTGTGGTGCTGCGAGTTCTACTCCAACAGTTTCAGGGAGAGTGACGCGCCCTTCTTAACAAGCCATCCTGTAGAAAGCTTAATGAGTATTGCGAATTGTGTTATTCGATTTGTTGGATCATATCGTTGGAAGGAGATTCTTAATTTCCCGTGGATTTCGTGTAAGTGTCTCTGCTTACGGGTCCACCCCTCCGTTTTTGGCCCTTCATACAGCGATAGTGCGAATTCAGATCGGTGGCCCAATTTGATCTTGCTGTTAAGTGGAGCTGCATCCAAGCCAAGGGCTAGAGGGGATGGTGGCTACCATACATACATACATACACATCTGCGTAATGCGTTATTTTGAATGACTTCAATTTATTGCAGAGATAATTCACAAATAGCACGAAAAAAAGTGGCCCGATATGGCAACACTGAGGAACGCCTGATGTGATGACAAATGGAACCAAAAGTGTCGCACCTAAAATCTGTATCCACATTAATCCGGACACCTTCAAATCATTATAACTTTTGAAATATTGCACGTAGGAATGAAAAATTTCACTGTGGTATAGCTGAGAGTCTATGATGAAAAAGACTATGATTGATGTTTACATTTCATGTTTGGTATTCAAGATGGCGTCGAAAGAAAAACAAGTGCGCGAGCGAATTTTGTACGGGCGTACGGCAAATCCTGACTTGTCAATACGGGACCTTGCAAAAACATTGGATTTGCCTAAATCCACTGTTCACGATGTGCTCAAATCATTTTCGGAACGTTTGACGGTGGAGAGGAAACCGAGAAGTGACAAAAACATTGGACGCGCTGATCCTGTCATGGACCGAAAGGTGAAAATGATATTAACGAAAAACCAAATCTCTCCATTCAAACGGGGGCTCGTAAAATAGGGATGTCGCCTGGTTTTGGGACTTAAGTCGTACAAAGTAAAAACAGTTCCAAATCGCAACGACAAACAGAACTTGCCAACAAAATCACGGGCTCGACGTTTTTACTGCAAATATTTGACGAAGTTTTCATGCGTTGTTATGGACGATGCAACTCATCATGCCACAATGCTAAAATGGTGATGGAGTGGTACCAAGCAAATCAAGTTAACATTGTACCAAAAACCTCAAACTCGCCAAATTGCCCAGAGCTACGATCAATCGAGAGATATTGGGCTCTGATGAAGCGTAAGCTTTCTGGAAAGAAGCAAGGAATCAAAGACATCAAACACTTCCAGCAAATTTGGACAAAGACGGCTTCTACGATTTCTGAAGAGTTTGTACAAACCCTAATGGACGGAGTTAAGCGCAAAACAAAATTTCATACAAATACCGAATAACTATGTTTTGTCTTCACGAATTGTTAAAACACATCCCATGAATTTGAAATAAACATCTACGACGGAAATATAATGCAAAATTAATGTTTTATTCATGTCTTGAGGTGTCCGGATTATTGCGGATACAGACCTTAGTCGCACAGATTGGCATTATCAGAGCCTCTTTTCATTTCACAGGAAACTCACTTTCAGCAATGGAACGCTTGAAGAGCAGAGAACCTGGTTGAGCTAAGGAAGCAGAGCACTTCTCAATGAAAATCGGCTGGAGTCGGTCTGATGCTGGTCCCTTAGAACTGTAGATACCACGCAGTTTTGTGTACACGTCATGTTGCGTGAATGAAGTCGTAGGCAGATTTAGGTAGAACGAATGTAGACTACTCAAGTACGATTCTGACAATGGTGCTGAAAGAATTATGAGAAAAGATTTGTAGAGTAAATAGGTGTCGTTGAGGTGTTATCTTCGTAGCTAATGAGCGGGGGGACTCATCAAGATGCCGTTCGATTTCGTAGATAAAGTCCAGAACTGCTTTGGGTCGTCCTTCATGTTGCTCTCAAGCCAGTAAATGTATGACTGAAAACATGAACGTGAAATTGGGATTCCAGGCCACGCACTACAGCTTTTCATGTTCATAAAGCGCGGGTTCACTATTACGAGGTAGAAAATCGCTTACATAAAAAGCAAAGCGGCCCCATCTGTAACACGAACCATTAACTGTCGACGGGCTTCACTAACGTCCACAATGTTGCTCTGAAGGACCTTTTTGATACCTATTAAAACACCCCCACCACGGTGAAGAGGGATTACTCAGCATTTAGCACATTGACGTATAGTCATGTTTCAGTGAGTGGTAATGTCGTAATCACAAGCAGCAAGAGCCGCGAAAAGTTCGTTCGTTTTAGTACGCAGACCTCGTACGTTCTGGTTATAAACCGTAAGCGAGGATTTAGGTCAATTGCAGTTTCCAACTATGGCACAATCGAGTCCTCCACGTACCGTCGTAGAGCAGATAGGCAGGCTAGTGGAATCAACCGTCAACACGTTCCTTCCCATTCTCTACTTGACCTGCGTCCAGGCACGGACGGCGTCGATATTGTTTCATAATGGATCACAAGTTTTTACACATTGAGGATGCATGTTAGACCCAAACATCAGCTGTTGGTTCTTTGTGTAAATACAGCTGATCTGGCAATATGGGAATAGCATCCGTGGGCGGTCAACCATGCTCATGCTCAGTCGTTTGATGCACCCATCGAATGTGAACCAGATCATTGGCACACTGCGGATGAGGTTTGGATAACCAGAAGCCATCGTTCACTTGCTGATAGCAAACATTACTGACCTGCCGGCGTTGAGAGTAGACAAGCTCAAAACCAGAATGGATTTTGCCGTTGAAGTTCAACATTTTTGCGCCGTCATAGATGCGTGCGAGTTAGAGGAGCACTTGTATAACGTTTTGCTGTTACATCAACTAGTCTACAGACTTCCGCCGTCCATCAAGCTGGACTGGGCCAAGTATCGCCAAACGCTGCCCAGAGTCAATCTTGCAAATTTCGGAACTGGATATATTCTCTAGCAGAGGCGGCTAGTACAGTGACCATCCCTGAAATTCAAGACTTCAAGCCCTTGCAAAATGAGTCTCACTCCTCCAAGAAAGGAAGCGGCTCTAGATTCGCATGTTCCAGAATCAGATTCACGGAAGGATTCAAAACCCTCGATTAACGAGTACCCGGTATGTAAGTCCAGTTGCAAGGCAATTGAAACATGCAAGCAATTTCTGGCGTTATCGAGAGACTCTCGGTGGGCCGTCGTGCGCGACATCAACCTTTGTCGTCGCTGCTTGGCAAAACATAACGGTGGATGTAAAGCTAAGCCGTGTGAAAAGGATGGCTGTGTGCAGAAACATCACCAGCTCCTTCACAACGAGAACCAGAGCAAAAAGGATACGAGTCCGACAATCAACGAAAGTCAGCAAGGTGGAAAAAATGCGAATTCATCAAGAAATGAATGCTGTATTCATCGCTCTAGCTGCTTACCTTACCTTACCAATCAGACTAAGGCCGGCGTGGCCTCTGCTGTACACAGAAGTTGTCTCCATTCTATTCGGTCTATGGCTGTCACTCGCCAGCCTCTTCTTCTTGTACATGTCGGTTTGTTTTCGAGAACCATTTTCACAGGGCTGTCGTCCGACATTTTTATGACATGCCCAACCCATCGTAGTCAACCGATTTTTGCAATGTGTACGATGGGAGGTTCTCCCAGCAACTAGTACAATTCGTGGTTCATTCGCCTCCTCCACGTTCCGTCTTCCATCTGCACTCAACCGTAGATGGTACGCAGCACCTTCCGTTCAAAGACTCCAAGGGCGCGTTAGTCCTCCACTAGCAATGTTCATGTTTCGTGGCCGTAGAGAACTACCGGTCTTATTAATGTCTTGTAGATGGTCAACTTTGTGGTTCGGTGAACTTTGTTCGATCCTAGCGTCCTTAGGAGTCCAAAGTAGGCACGATTGCCAGCCTTAATGCACCTTTGTATTTCTCTGCTGGTGTCGTTATCGGTGGTCACCAGCAGCACTTCTATTTTTCATTACCTCCCAGTAACAAGGGAAGGACGGATAACTATTTACAGACGTTCACGTTTTTGGACGAAGGTTCAAAGTTAACCCTCATGGATCAAGACCTAGCTGACGCACTTGACCTGTACTGAGTGGAAAGCCCATTGTATCTACGATGAACCGATGGGACCGAGCGTTGCGAGAAAGAATCTCTTATCACCATCGTATCGATTACAGGCAAGCACGATGGAGCGAAGATGCTCAAATTGGATGATGTGCGAACGGTAAAAGAACTGCAGTTGCCGCGGCAATGCCTGGACGCCGGAAAGATGAAGGAACAGTATCCGTATATTTGTGGACTACCCATCAAATTGTGTGGGATGTAGTTGCCAAGATTTTCGGAACATCACTAAATTCTGCACTGATGAAGAGTCCTGACCAATTGTGTTCGCTCTTCTCTATTCTCCTACAATTTCGAGATCACTCAGTAGGATTAACTGGTGATATACGCAAGATATTCCACCAGGTACAAATCCAAGAACAGTCAAGTTTGAGATGTGTGTCATGACTTTTGGTAAGTGTTATTTGCCCAGCAGTGCACAACTCGTCAAAAATCTGAATGCGGAGCGGTGTGTTGGGAAGTATCCACAAGCGTTCAACGCTATCGTAAAACAACACTACGTGAACAACATGCTAAAGACCGTAACGTTCTCTCTTTAGGTGGTTTCGAAATCCGCTACTGGATATGTAACGTCCCAGCGGTTCTGAAGTCACTTGGAGAAGAAGACGCGTAGGCTAAGAATCTAGACCTGACCGTAGAAATGGCTACAGAAAAAGTATTAGGATTGTGGTGGTGCACTGAGAAGGATACTTTCACGTACAAGGTAGGATGGACCCGCTACGACCAAGCGCTGCTAGAAGGGCGACGACGTCCTTCGAAACGGGAAGCACTTAGAGTGCTCATGTCAATCTTCGACCCACTTGGTTAAATTGCATACTTTCTAATCTACCTGAAGGTGCGACTGCAAGAAGTATGGCGCTGAGGAGCCCGATGGGATGAGGAGATTAACGACGAATTATTTTCGAAGTGGCAAACCTGGGTACGAGTGCTGCCTGATGTCAAAAGCGTACAAATATCTCGATGCTATCACGCTCAGGAGTTTCGCGACTGTGTAAGAGCCACAGACCTTTGGTGACGCTACTGAGAATGGATTCGCTGCCGTTCCATTTCTTCGATTCTCCGATGGAAATGAGGTGAAATGTATTCTCGTCGCAGCAAAAATTCGAGTTTCTCTTTGGAAATCCAGTCGATCCCCAGGCTTGAGGTGCTGACCGCAGTACTTGGTGCAAAGCTAGCACACGCAATTACTGAATCCTTGTCCACCAGAAAAGCAAGACGCTACTGGTGGACCGATTCCCGGGATGTGCTGTGCTGGATCAAATCGGATCACCAACGGTTCATGCTGTTCGTGGCGCACCGAGTTAGTAAACTCCTCGGTACAACGGAAGCAAGTGAGTGGCGCTGGGTGCCAACAAAGGAGAATGTTGCGGACGATGCTTCGAAGTGGCAAGGGCGACCGGACATGAGTGTTGATAGCAGATGGTTGAACAGGCCTAGATTTTTCTGGTGAAGTTAAACTGATTGGCCTCAACAAGTCAACAAGTCTACGCAAGAAGAACTTAGACCTCATCTAGTGGCACACATCACAACCACGAGACCAGCGCTATGCACTACCGATTATTCTAGCTGGAAAAGACTAGTCACCGTAGTCGAACTCCTTCTCCGCTTCCCGACCAACTGTCCACTTAAACCTATAGGCATCGGTCCACTTACTATGGAGGAGATAAAAGCAGCCGAAGAGAGTATTATACGCCAAGCCCAACAGGATACCTTCGCTGAGGAGGTTGCAGCTTTATCACAAGGAAACCAGCTACCACGAAGCAGCCCACTCTTCAAATCATCTCCGTTTATCGGCGATAATGGAATCTTGCGTATGCGTGGACGCACATCTTGCTGCCGCTTCATTACTGGCGAAGCAAAGAACCCGATAATCCTATCGCGAGACCACCATGTAACCACACTGATCATTACCACTAAATACCACCACCTCAATCAAGAAACTGTAGTCAACGAACTACGGCAGAAGTTCGCCATTCCACGAATCCGTGTCTGTTGTGCCATGGTTAGAAGAAACTGTCAGCGTTGTAAGGACGATCGCGTTATTCTGAGCTTCCCGATTAGGGCTGACCTGCCGGAATCAAGATAAGCGGCATATTCCAGACCATGTTGATTCCACAACAGAGTTGAAAAACTGTGGGGAATACTAGCCCTTTGCATGACCACGCGAGCAGTGCATATTGAACTAGATCACTCTCTGAGCACGGATTCATGCACAATGGCCATTGAAAATATGATTGCTCGCAAAGTTCCACGAAAAATTGTCGGGTGATGCGAGAGCTCGGCTATGAAGCAATGATGAAAGTGTTCACCAGGTCTGAAACTGCCTTTGCCTTAAACCCACCATTGTCACCACACATGAGCGGGACCTGGGAGCGTCTGATTCGCAGTAAATAGACCGGCCTTTAATCGTTGAATTTTGCTCGACGACCGTCCGATGAAGTTATGCGCAACGCATTGCCCGAGATCAAAAACATGCTGAACTCAAGACCACAGACTTCTGTTACTATCGATGACGACGCCGCGCCAGCTCTTACTCCCAACCAGGGTCCCCAACTGGGCAGCTCAAACGGAGCTAAACCACTCACAACACTGACCGACAGCGGCACCATAGTGCGTTAATGTTGGCGAGCTTCGCAGATCATCGTCAACCAATTCTGGAGACGTTGGGTAGCTGAGTACCTACCAGAGATTACGCGGAGCACTAAATGGTACACTCCCAGTACGCTACCGGTAAAACTTGGCGACGTAGTCATCATAGTGGACCCAAACTATCCTCGGAACTGTTGGCCCAATGGACGGGTTATTGCAACACGTGCTGCACGAGATGGAGAGGTATAATCAGCGACTATTCGAACCGTCACCGGTGTATATGAACGGTCGGTGGTTAAGCTAGCCGTATAAGACATCAGACGCGAATACATGTAATAGACCATCGGGCCGACGTACTACGGGGATTGTTGGCAAGCTCTTAGCTGCCAGCGCACCTGATGTTCTACCGACCTTGCACAGTTTAACACAATCTATGTACAATTTTGCTTCCCATCAGGATAATTATAATCTACCGTCAAATAACAACCAATTCTGTGTTTTAATACGGTGATTATAAATACGGAACTAACTCCTGCAATACCGTTGACAACCAACACCAACAAGAACAACTTGGCGAATTCTGCTTCGCCATCGAAAACGATGCTGACGAGGCTATTACTGTCAAAGAAAACGCTAGAGGACGATGATTCCCGACTTCTTCAGGCCTGAATTAAACGATATCGATGTGAACGGGTCCTCCCTTAGCTCAGTCGGTAAAGGCGCTGGGTTTGATTCCCGGTCTGGACTTTTTCGTTAAGAAAAATTTCTGGAATCCCTGGGGATAGGGTATGATTGTTCTTGCCACACAATCATACTAATAAAAAAATGCTATTTATTTCAAATAAATGAAAAATCTCACGATTTCTGTTTAAAAAAAAAGCTGGAACAATCATGCAAATTATTTTTTATATCTAGGGTAGGTAACGACTTAAGCACCCCGGGACCCTATTCCAAGCACGGGGTTAACGTTAACCTATAACGCGTATTTTTTGCAGTATGGTGCTCTATCTAGTGAAGCACCATACTGCAGAAAATGAGCAATGTAGGTTCACGTTTACCCCGTGCTTGGAATAGGGTCCCGGGGTGCGTAAGTCGTTCCCTACCCTATCTTTTATCTATCTTCTATCTATATATATAAAAATGGATTTCTGTCTGTCTGTCTGTCTGTCTGAACCTCATAGGCTCGAAAACTACTGAACCGATCAGCGTGAAATTTTGTATGAAGAAGTTTTTGGGGCCGGCATACAAATGAAACACAAGTTTCTGCATTACTCGAGAACTAATCAAGTAAATGGTACCAAATTTGGCAAGTGGAGGTTTTTGAAGGCAAGAAATGTTTCTAAGGTGACTCGGCACCCCTCCGCACTCTGTAAGCGGGGGGCTCGCATACAAATGAAACACAAATTTGTGCATAACTCGAGAACTAATCAAGCATATGAAACCAAATTTTACATGAGGAGATTTTTGGAGGAGAGAAATGTTTCTTTGGTAGTTTGAGACTCCTCCGCCATCTGGAAGGGGGCGGGAGGGGGGTTTCCATACAAATGCAACACAAATTTCTGCATAACTCGAGAACAAATCAAGTAAATGAAATCACATTTGGCAGGTGGAGGTATTTGAAGGCAAAAATGTTTCTATTGTTGTTTGAGACTCCTCCGCTCACAGGAAGAGGGGTCTCTCATACATATGAAACACGAATTTCTGCATAACTCGAGAGCAAATCAAGCAAATGAAACCAAATTTTGCATCAGGAGGTTTTTGAAGAAAATAAATGTTTCTAAGGTAGTTTGAGACCCCTCCGCCATCTGGAAGGGGAGACTCCCACAAAAATGAAACATAATTTTTAGCATAACTCGAGAGCCAATGAAGCAAATGAAACCAAATTTGGTATGTGGAGGCTTTTGGAGGCAAGAAATGTTTCTATGGCAGTTCAATACCCCTCACCATTTGAAGGGGGGGGGGGGCTTTCGTACAGATTAAACGCAACTTTATGCATATCTCGAGAACTTATCAAGTAAATGAAACCACATTTAGCATATGGGGGTTTTTGGAGGCTAGATTTCTATAAACATAAAAATGAATTTCTGTCTGTCTACACCCAAAATAAAAAGGCAAGATTGTAATGCAATTTCGCATGATTTGGTTTAATTTCTCGTAATGGATCGCAACTTGGAGAAAAAATGCAACATTGGTCGTGGGCAAAAAAGCAACACATCAATTCGATTAGAAAAATTCAATGTGTGCGTGAGTTGATTAGTAGTAGTAAATTCAATGGCTCACAAAAAAAAAAAAAGATTACGATCCGCTACCGAGAGTCGAACCGCGACCGTCAGCATGACGGCTCTTCTTTGTAACCATCCAGTCACCACAACAAGTTTAGGTGAACGGAATAAAAGCCCTATAGTTGCTTCGGTTGTCGAGGCACTCAACGTTACAACAATGAAGCAAATGTCGGTCGCACACACTAAAATGGCTACGTTTATTTCATAAAACGCATAGTGAGTTGATGAAAGGGCGATAGGAGGGTGATGACGAGTGCAATTAAAAATAGAACACTTGACTACAGAATAGCAACAGTGGCATATGGCGTAGCGGCGTTCTGTGCCATTGTCTCACCCATATTGAGAAGTTGTTGACGGTTGAACAAAAACCCAACGGTTGCTGCGACTGTCGAGGCACTAGGCAAACAGCGATAACCACTTGCACACACTTGCATGGCTTTGTTTATACCATAAAAAGCTTTGTGGATGATGATCGGCAAAATTGCCTTTTCAGAATCATGCGGATTTCTCAAGATATGATTGCAAAAACTGCAATTGCATTTTTTGCTACTATTTCAACTTTTGGGTGTACCTGTCAGACCCTTATAGACTCGGAAATTTCTGAACCGACCAACGTGAAAATTTACATGAAGGGGTTTTTGGGGCTGGGGAAGGTTCTTATGATTGTTTGAGACCCCTACTCTCTCAGAAAGGTGGGCTCTGATACATATGAGACACAAATTTATTCATAACTCGAGAACTAATCAAGCAAACCGAATCGATTTTGGCATGTGGGGGGTTTTAAAGGCAAGAATGTTTCTATGATGGTTCAAGACCCCTCCCCTTTTTGAAAGGGTGGGGAGTTTAAACAAATGAAACTCAAATTTTTATTATAATCCAAGAGCCCCGTGTGATGATTCGAGAACTAATCAAGCAAATGGAACCAAATTTGGCATGTATGGTGGTTTGAGAAACCAATCATTGTATGGTGGTTTGAGAAACCAGCCCCTCTGGAAGGGAGGGCTCCCATACAAATGAAACACAAATTTCTACCAAAAATGAGAATAACCCAGGATACTTAAACACATTTCTCGGGTAAGAAGCATGTTTTGATAGAAGTTTGAACCCCTGCTTATTCAAGAAAAAAATACTCATTCCGAAAAAAAAACCATAAAAGTGCCAGTTACATTAAATTTTCCTTCATTTAGTTGCAAGCGTAGCAGCGCACGCACTGGGTTCAGCTATCATACTAATAAAAAAATGCTATCTATTTCAAATAAATGAAAAATCTCACGATTTCTGTTTAAAAAAAAAGCTGGAACAATCATGCAAATTATTTTTTATATCTATCTTCTATCTATCTTCTATATATATATAAAAAGGAATTTCTGTCTGTCTGTCTGAACCTAATAGACTTGAAAACTACTGAGCCGATCGGCGTGAAATGTTGTACACAAGGATTTTTGAGACCGTAGAAGGTTTTTATGATGGTTGAGGACCCCTCCCTTCACTGGAAAGGGGGGCTCCCATACAACTGAGACACAATATTCTGCATAACTCGGGAACTAATCAAGCAAACGCAACTAAATTTAGCATGTGGTGGTTTTTGAAGACAAAAAAATGTTTCTATGTTTCGGGAGCTCCGATGCAAATGAAATACAATATTCTGCATGACTCGAGAACTAATCAAGCAACTGGAACCAAATTTAGTATGTGGTGTTTTTTTTAAGACAAAAAGTGGTGCTATGTTGATTTGAGACCCCTTTCCTTTCTTAAAAGGGGGGATCCCATACAAATAAAATGCAAATCCTTGCATAACTCGAGAACTTATCAGAGATATGTAACCAAATTTACCATGTGGAAGTTTTTGAAGGAGAGAAATGTTTCTATTGTGATTTATTTTATTTTATTTTATAAACTCTTCCACAATTTGAGGAGGGAAGCGGGGGGGGGGGGGGTCTCTCAAACAAATGGAACACAAATTTCTGCATAACTCGAGAACTAATCAAACAAATGGAACCAGATTTGGCATGTGGAGGTTTCTGCAGAAAATAAATGTTTCAAAGGTGGTTTGGGCTCCTTCGCCTTCTGGAAGGGAGGAGGAAGGGCTTCCATACAAATGAAACAAAAATTTCTGCATTGTTCGGGAACTAATCAAGCAAAATTGGAATGGACGAGTTTTTTGAGGCTTGAAATATTTTTATGATGGTTCCTCCGTCTAAAAAAGGGGGCTCTCATTCAAATAAAACACAAATTTCAACCATACATGAGAACTATGCCTACTGCTTTGGAAATTTGTATTCAGTGGTTTTTGGGTCCGGGAGAGCATCTTATGATAGTTCAAGACCCCTCCCGCCTCTAGAAAGGGGGGCCCCCATGCAAATGAAATCAAATTTGGTATGGGCAAGTTTTTGAAGGCAAGATATGTTTTTATGGTAATTTGAGACCTCTCCTCACTCTGGAAAGGGGGGCTCCCATACATACGAAACACAGATTTAAACCAAACATGAGAACTATCCCTACCGCTATGCAAATTTGTATGCAGGGGTTTTTGGGTCCGGGAAAGGATCTTATTATAGTTCGATACCCCTCCCGCCTTTAGAAAGGGGGGCTCCCATGCAAATGAAACACTATTTTCTGCATAACTCAAGAACTAATCAAACAAATCGAACCAAATATGGCATGTGGAAGTTTTTGTAGGCAAGACGTGTTTCTACGGTGGTTTTAAACCACCCTCCTCTTTGGAAGAAGGAGCTCTCATACAAATGAAACATGAATTCGAGCCGATCATGAGAATTATCCCAACAGGTATGACTATTTTTAGCAAGGATTTTTGGAGTCGGGGAAGGTTCTTTTGGTGGTTCGAGACCCCTCCCGCATCTAAAAGGGGTGCTCCCACACCAATGATACACAAATTTGTGCATAACTCGAGAGCTAATCAAGCAAATGGCACCAAATTTGGGATGTGGGGGTTTTCGGAACCAAGAAATGTTTCTATGGAGGTTCTGAGGTTGAGGCCGGAGAAGGTTCTTATGATGGTTCCCCGCCTGGAAAGGGAGGACTTCCATACAAATGATACACAAATTTCTGCAAAGCTCAAGTTCTTGGAATTGGAGTTCTTCAAATGGAACCAACTTTGGCAAGTGGGGGTTTTTGGGCAGGATTTTTTTCTTAGGTGGTTCGAGACGCCTTCCATCTGGAGAGGAGGAAGGAGGGCTCTCAAACCAATGAAACAGACATTTGAACCAAACATGAGAATTATCCATGCAACTAAAACACAAAATGTGTATTTCTCGGGTAAGAAGCATACTCTGATAGAAGTTTGAACCCCTTTTTAGTCAAAAATTGATTGAGTTACTCTCAGTGCTACATTATGCACAAGAAGTTAATCTTAGGTTATGCAAGAGAAAATTACGTACAAATCAACGGGATACAGCTCCGTTTGTCTTTGAAATGTTTCCACGCAGAAAGCAAAACCGGTAGAAATAACCGGTCTAAAGGTTAAACTAACAACACAAACCCCTTTTTTTGCATAAATAACACACACAAGCAAACAAAAATATTTTAACCGGATTCATTCAGAACAAAAACCATAAACGTGCCAGTTCTATTAATTTTTCATTCATTTAGTCGCATGCGTTGCAAGGCTCGCACCGGGTTCAGCTAGTGATGGATAAAAATGAATAAATCATCGATTTTTGCAGTAAGCCATCGAAAGATTGAAAAAAACATGTTCTTGAAAATAGTTCAAAATTCAAGTAGATTTCCCTCCGTGCCCACCACCCAAGTTGTTTTCCCATTTTCCCAACATCTTTGCATCTTCCTGATTCCCTCAACGCAATCACCATTTTCTCAAGCGAAAACTCATCAAACCTCTCGCTCCGCTCGAATGGCAGAACAAAATTTTCAGCATCAACCGAAGCGACGTAATGACAGTGGCAGCAGCTGAAGAAAAGCAAAATTTTTATAGGACTCAGCCCATAAAAGGCAAGAAGATTTTCCCGGCTTTTACGAGCACAAATTTTTATACGATCCAATCTTTTTCCTGGCTCGGGTGATCCTTGGCGTGTATTTCTTAAGGATTGAGGGTGCTCCGTGTTCGGTTTCCAGCGGAATGGGGTAGGAACTTTATCCATGCGTCAGGACGATGAGGACGACGATGAGTTTCGAGATCGTAAAAGAAAATAGGGAATTCTTTACGACGGAACTGCCGTTGGCGGGTTTTACGATGCTCTTCGGGAAAAGCTTTGCTTGCGTGTGATCCTTCTTATGGGCAGAGGCAACTGGGAGGGTCGAAAGAAGATTGGAAATTCCCGGTGCTTCTGGTGGCGTGTGCGCCGGTTCTGCCGTTCCGTTGCACGCTTGAATGGAAATTGATGACTGATGCTGATGGAGAAAATTAAATAAGTTTTCGAGCAGGAAAAGACCTACTAGTGCGGAGGGTAATTAAAACGTACCATTAGGGAGGGATGGAGGTTTAAGTTACTGCTGGATGGTGTTTTATTTGGACAAAGTATCCGAAACAGAAATGTTCGTGACATGCTCTTAGAAGTGTTTTTCGCTTTTACAATGGCATATTCAGACTCACCAATAACGTTTTAAATCATCCTATGAAAAATGTACTTTCCAATACAATAATCATCATCATTTCCAAACCAAGCTGAAAGTAAACTGCCACAGAAAATCACCATCCATCGACACGTTTGCCCCCTGAACCTTTCTGTGCCGATTGGTTCATCAACCAAGTCATCACAGCCGAACTGCCGTCCGTCCGCGGATTATGAAAGTTTAATCCATTCTCCTCGGATGATCACATCGCCCGCGCCATCACTCTCACTTTCGATCAGCGACTCGACATCAAATGCCTTCACTTTTACAATTGCAATAAAGTCGCACAATGGCGGAGAACGCAGAATCTAGGTCTCCTGGTTACGAGATGACGGATAAAAAATTGGTCCAAATTCCGGTTGAATAGTGAGAGTGAAATGATAAAGTGCATGGCAACCGTTGTAAACTCTGGCCTGCTGTTTGACATTTACGAGCTTTTGTGGCATAATCGTGGCACACCGCCGACTGCGACTTTCTCACGAACATGCCAGGCGAACAATAGGAGATAGTGAGCGCACGGCTCTGGCTCTGATTGAGCAATCCATTCAAATGAGCATCGAGCCGAGCTGAGCAATTGTTGTATCTTTCACGTCGCCATCATCGCCACAAGAACACCCGAACCGGTAGAACTTGCGCAAGCAACAAGCAAAAAAAAAACAAGCGACAGGATTGATATTTTGCACTTTTGCTTCAAGGACAATTTATTGCTTTTTATAGCTTTTCGCTCTCCTTTCCTGGAGTGGCTTTTTTAAAAGTCAGCAACTCTCCAGGCCCCGCTCTTCGCCGTCGCACCTCGGCTGTCCAAAGAACAAGAGCAAGTTCTGAATCGCCTCTAGTCATTGAAAAAAAAACCGATTCGTTCGTCAGTTTGTATGAGTAGGAAAGACTGAGTAAGAACACATAAACCGGGTCTATATCTATGGAAAAGGTAAGTGAAAGAACTTGGCCGCAGTTTGCCTCCCCACGGGTTTTTTTTTATTTATATTTTTTTGGTGACGGTCGTTGGTTGGTTCTGAGTGATCGTTGCACTGGTTGGCTGGTTGGTACCAGTTCTTGAAGTGACAGTCATAACACAGCCGCAGTCACGTCGTCGGAGGAAATGTTCTTAGGCTTTTGAAAGGTGCCATGCGTCGCCATGGGACATTTGTGCGCCTTTTTCGTACTGACCAGTCGTAGCAGAATCTCAAGTCAAGAAGTTGTGAAAGCTTGCTATCCTAGGTCCGTGACTGAAATGGCAACAGGCAATGAACGACTCTGGCGGTGAAAGGCGTTTCTGGGCCCTGAGTAGTAAACAGATATGTCGTATGCATATATATATTTTTATATTTTATAGATTGAAAGTCGTCGTCGTCGTCGTCGTCGCCGCCGTGGTTCCTGGTTCTCTGGCGTTCAAGGAGAAAATAATTAAGCGGCTCTGTTATGATTCATTCAGATGTTGTTCTGGTGAGATTGAGCGCCATGCTAATTATGGTCGTGCTAAAGGATTGGACTGTAAAACTAGTGTTACCGAATGGATGTTTAACATATGCTAGTTTATGCAAATGGATGGTAGCATGAAAATGCATGAACAACGTATCAGTAAGAATGTTAACGTCTGCAATAACAAATAACGTTTGCATTTAAAAAAATGGACAAAACTTGACGATTTTTCATGGGTTTACCCGCACTGACAAAACTACCCATGCAGCATCAATCATAGTAACCTATGAGTCAGCAGACAAAATTTGACAGCTCTATCAGTCGATCTCTAACCGTGATGGCAAAAAAAAAATCAAGCAACTTCATTCACACAGCGGACATCGTGTGGCACTTTGTGGACGCCGGATACGCCCGCTCCGGCATCTACTACATGTTGGTACTATTAGACAACAATCACAGCATGGAAAGAAAGCCCGGTTCCGGACGGCCGACGACCCTGAGCCACAAGAAGCTCCAAAGGATGCTGAAGAGGAAGACTTATGGAAAAGTGTCTACATCGCTGCATGCGCTTGGCCGGAAGGTCGGTTCAACCGGCCAAACAGTGAAAAAGTACCTGGCGAACATGATCATATATGTCAGGAAGCGGAAGTCGCGTCCACTGGTTTCAGAGCTGCAGGCAATGACGCAGCGGCAGCGGCTGAATAAGATGGTCAACTCGATTTTCTCGGCGAATCGCGACTTGGCGGTGGTGATGGACGACGAGACCTATCTCACCCTGGATGGCAACAACTGGCAGGGCACTTCGTATTTTACTTCTCCCACGAAGGAAGTGAGCTTCGAGGTAAAGTTCATTTCACGCACCAAGTTCCCCAAGAAGATGGTGCTGTGGCCGATAATCAGCGAGAAGGGAATGTCAAAGCCGCTCTTCTTTCGCTCTGGACTGGCTGTGAATGGGGAAATTTATAGTACAAAATGCGTGCCGGAAGTTGCTTCGTTCATCAAGAAATACCATTAGGGCGAAGACGCGGTGTTCTGGCCGGATCTAGCGTCAGTCCGCTAGTCGAAGCGATCGTTGGAGGAGATGGAGCGGCTGAATATCGATGTGGTATCCAAGTCGGCGAACCCACCCAACGTCCCCCAGCTGCGTCCCATCGAGAATTTCCCCGAGAAATTCGAGAAATTCAAAAGGCTTTGTTTGCACCAATTCCTTGTTTTATTTATTTTTTAATACCTTTAAATTGTCGGCATGAATAAGAATTGTTACGTTTTTTTTTTAAATGAGGGAAACATCGTTGATAAATAGTATAAACGAAAGAGGGCTAAGATGGGGCCTTGAAGGATTTCTGAAGTAACTCGAATAGGATTTAAAGTCTTGCCTTTAAATCTGACTATTTGTTGTCGATCAGTAAGATAAGACTTGAGCCATTTATGAAAATTTAGCTCAATATCCATTTTTTGCAGTTTGAATAGAAGCATGGGTATATCAATGCAATCAAACTGCCTTGCTGAAGTATACATAAAGCTTCATTATGGTTTCCGTCCGAAAAACGTGACAATCCATACAAAAAAAAAATGATGGTCCATACAAAAAACATGACAAGGGGGGTATAAAAAGTCACTTTTTGCGTGACATAATTAATGAACGTTCCCATATCTCAAAGCCAAAACAAGTGAGTTGTAAGCTCCGGAGCTAATTTTTCCAGCAAAATGGGAAGAGTCCTATCGGGCCCACATTCTTTGGATACATTCTCGTCGCAGATTCTCGTTGCTACTAATTCTTGTGGATACTTTATGTGCTTTTTGCCTGCCGGTTTTTCAATTATCGATGTAAGACTACGTCTTTGTTCTCTATACTGGGGTACAATTTAAAAAAAAATCGCATTGCGACCGTCACAAAAAGTGGTCAGGTTTTGAGCGTTAATATGTCAGTCATTTCTCAAAAAACGGTAAGTTCAAAATTTTTGCACCAATAGATTGGAAATATTTCTACGCATAAACTTCAATAGACAACATTGTTGATTTTGGGCCACAAACTATTGAAAAATTCATAAAGGTTAAGCCTTGTCTTAAAAGGAATATAAACACTTCAGTCCTGAGGAGTCAGATATGAGAGGCAAATTTGTTCTAGATTGATTCTTTTATCTGAAAAATATTTAAAAAATAACATGTGTGTTTAAGGCCTAATTGACGAGAAGAAATTCAGTAAGAAGTAGAGTAAAGCGGTGTATCTAACATTTATCAATATATAACTATACATTTATCATACGTAACTATACATATGCATATGTACCATATTCTAGTGCATATGCATACATGTAAGGGAAGGTCCAATCATTATTTCACGCAGGGAGGGGGGAGTGGGGGGGCTTTGTTTAAACGTGACGATCCATACAAAAAAATTGAAAGTTCATACAAAAACGTGACAAGGGGGGGGGGGTAGTTGTAAAAAGTCACTTTTTGCGTGACATAATTAATGGACGTTCCCTAATGTATGCAAGAATGTAATTATTCTTGTAAATAAATGTTAAATATTTTAGTTCCTTTCAGGGAATTTAAGTTCAGAAGTTCTGATCTACAGTTGAAAGAGTAGGTTTATAATCTATGAAAGGTGACAATATGTATTCAAACATATTTAATGAACCTTTTGAGATGTCAACAGTCATTATTTGATAATTTTGTGATGTTATAGGTCATCCAAACTGCCCTTGAGTGCTGAACTTAAGATCTACAGTAACAGTAGGTTTTTGGGGAATGCAAAGGGACAGTATGCATTCAAGAATATTCATTGAATAGTGTGAAAGGTCAACAGGCAGAATGCGACAATCTTATGATACTCGAGTCCATCTTAAAACGAGAAAAAAAACTCATTTTTTAAAAGAAAAATTTAAAAGGAAGTTTTTATTCAAATCAACCGAAGCTTTTTTACAATTACAAGTGTATCCATGTAGTATACAAAAATACTTTTTTCAATTTTTTTTCAACAAAATGGCGGTCGTTAGAGTGCGTTGAAGAAGTCGTTCTATTTTGCTTTTGCCAGCTCTCCTGGACGCAGTTTTGATCTGAAACCTGCTAACCCAAAATAGTTACATTAATTATATTTATAGATAGTAGCTGAATTGAAAAAAAAGTTAAAAAATTGCATTGTTAGCGACACTGCAAGAACTGACGTCAAGAGATCAGACACCGTACCACCTGTTCGCGTAACCATGGAAACAAAAAAAAACATCGGAGCATCGCAGCAACCAAATAAAAAAGAACACGTGAAAATTTGCGACAGAGGTTAAGCTACGTTAGAAGAATCCAGATCAATTAGACAAAATTGTAACAAAACAGAATAAAAACTAAAATAAAGTACAGTAAAAGTGCTTTCTATTGCCAAATTAAATGGAAAAACCAGTGGTTGTACTCGTGTCACTGTTCGTGCTGTGAGAATAGAAAAAGAGCTGTATCTGACGCTCTTTTCCCAACGAACGTAGTGTCTGGACTTCTCCCACAGCACACTGGGCCAGGAGACGAAATTAGCAAGACAAAACCTCTAGCGCTTTGAGCATGCATTTTATCAAGATGATTGCTTCAGCATTGTTGCTCAGTTTTATCTGCGCCACAATTTGGTAATAAAAATTAGTTCCAATTTTCATCGCAAGGGCGGCGCTGCGATACTAACTTTTTTATTTCGCCTTCTAGCGGTTTGATGTCAAACCAAAGTTGTAGAACATAAAATAATAAGAAAGTTTGCTGAAGACATCAAAGTTCTATGTCTACAAATAACAAAGTTACGATTAGTTTTGTAAAATTTAACTGAAATTTGCGTTTTTTCTACTAATTTTCATATTTTCGTTAAATATATTATTTTTGATACCGTTTATGTGTTGAACCTTATCATTCGCATATGTTTTGGAAGAGTTCGTATAGTTTTGGGACATAACAAGCGAAATATTAGCCAAAACTTTGAAAAATATCATGAATTTCAAAATTAATTTTCTCAAAAAAATGCAAGTTGTTGCAAAAAATTACTCATGTTTCAGAAAGTACCATATGTGACCTTTCAATTCTGAAATTATGCCCGATACATATTTTGATATATTTGAGATATCTGGATTAATTATAATTAATATTTTTGATCTAGCAACTATTTTTTATTTTATATTTACTATTATTTCAACAGGTTTTGTACGGATTCTGGAAATTGATTTTTATCGGTTTGAGGAAACTGTTTTGTGAGTGTCATCACGGGGTCAGAGGTTAGCAAAAGTCTTCTAAATACATCTTCGATGTTCGCCAGGCGACTGAATTGTCGAGAATGGTGCTCCCGAAATTTTCTGATCGATTTGTTCCGACGCTCTTGTGCTTCTTCCGACAAAAGTCCAATAGGAATTTCGCAATGACTTATTATTTCAGATCCATGTACCAAGATCCTGTGAACTGAAGGCGAAAGGGGATAATAATCATAATAATGGACATATAACTTTCTAGTTTCTTCTGCATAGGTTTCGAATGATTTGACGTCGATTTCTAATTTCGATGATAGCGCGCAAAGAAGTGTAGCGACTCGACGAACGATATCCACCTCAAGTCCTGTAATTCTTGCCGTTGTTTCTGGATCTTGAAAGAATCTTCTAGCAGTGTTGACATCATTTGTGTTACCTGATGAAAAAATAAAGATAAAGGGATCTACTTCCCGATAAAGAAGAAAAATGCAGTTACCTCCGGATGGCAAAGGTTCACTTATTCTCAGCCCAATCTTCTTAAATTCTTCTCTAATTGCACGTTGCTGTTCAAGAAAGGTTTCGTTTCCTTTATTTATACGCCATTTTTTGAGTGGGATTCTGTACGAAACATTAAGCAGAAGCTCCATACTTCTTATGTAAGCATGCAAAACAGGAATGGTTTCAATTTTATTGCGATCGTCACATATTTGGGCTTCGATGGGATTACTGAGTTTTTTGCCTGATGCTCCGCAAAGTTTGCCCGCCTGGGAACTTGTTCCTGTGAAGCTGTTAATAACTTTGCCATCGACCATACTCAAAATTAACTCAGAAGAAACATCTACAGAAATCCTATTTATCGTCAATGTGGATGCTTTCAAATTTTGTATTTGTAACATCATACTCTGCACTTCTCGTTTGATAAGATCAGCAGTTTCTTTTTGAAAAACCATTTTGATGGGGCGGCACAAATTGATGGATGATGGACTGTTGTTGCTCCAAACTTCTTGTCGTTCGCCGGAGACTGCGTTGAAATATATTCGCAAAGGAACCAGGCAAATCAAAAAAATATGCGATTCATTACATGATATAACATCATCGCCAACTTCTTCAAAAAATGTCATTTTATACCGTGAGTGGTTGCTTGAACCATCCAATCCCCATTTTAAAATAACACATAAATTTCCCTGTTCATGAATGTACGGTTCAATATATTTATTCAGTGTCATGAAGAGACGCTCTACCGTATGGTCAACAAGATTTTGAAGAGGAACTTCTGCGCATGATGGCCGAATGGAAATATCTGAAATACGTTCAAACATGCAAACTCTTAAAACTTTATTATAAAGGTTATTATCCTTTGCGTGCCCAATATAGTTTGCAAATAAACTTTGATACAGCTCACATTCCGCCATGAAACAGCTTCCAATCAATTGGGAATTGTTCCAATTTTTAAATTTTTTGGTTTTATTAAAAATAATTTCGAAACTTTTGAGGAAATATTTTTTTTTTCAATTGGAGAGTTAAAGTAATTTTGAAATAATTTAGAATTATTAAAAAAGCGACTCAAAACCACCACAAAATCCAAAACTTGAAAGAATTATCGATCTATTGGAAGCTGTTTAGACAAGAACATAATTAAATGAATTTGTCCTTACCACGTGGATAACAAGTACTTTTATTATCGCGGATGTCATTGTATGCTGGATAAATGTCATATCCTTTTTTTAGCGTCATGCTCCTTATGTTTTGGTACTGTTGTTTTGTTAGATCGTTTTCACATAAAAACCTCAATGCATCGTCGACAGTAAAACGTTTCATCTCTGGTTCAACAGATAGAGCAAGTTTTTTGAAACGGGAAGCTTTCTCAGGAAATGCAAATAGGTGCTCGACAACCCAAGCAACGCACACTGGGACCAATCTGAAAAAAGACGGTCAAAAGTGTTTTCACACTGTTCCTCACATTTTAGCGCTTTGGTGTCTACGAAAAAGTTGTTAGAAATGTTATTTTACATTTTTTCAAAAACTTATCAAAAGTTTTACTTAAGTGATACTTTACTTAAAAAAACTAACTTTGTGTGGGTACAAGATAGAAGGTTGAAGTCTTCAACAAAGTTTTAGAACTATATATTTAACGAAACTTTGCTGAAGATTGTTAGTACCTATATCGAAAGCATTCTGATATATAATTGATTTAGTATATAGACTTACTTAAAACTTGTTTTTTTACTTTATTGTGGCTAAAACATTACCAGATTGGTTGAAAATGTTCAACAAAGTTATCAATATTATTAAAATGCACAACTTTGCTGAAGACGTCATAAGTCTAAACGGCTTTATTTGAGTTTTAAAGCGGATTTAAGTTAAAAAATATACATATTTTCAACAACAATAACTCAGACACCGGCAAATTTTTGCAACCAAATTTTGAATAGTTTGGTCAACCATCACTTAAAGTATACGTGTACAAAAAATCTGCGCCGGGTATCATCGGGTACATAAAGTTTTCAGTCCGTCTTTTCGGGTGTACCAATTTCGTTTTCTATCAATATTTTTTAAATCCCTGACATAATTAACCGCACCCTTGAATCCTTTTTGCGCAAGGGCTAGCACATTTAAAGGTTAAGTAGCCCAGGATAGTTTCGTTTGTTTACAAACTGCAGTTGAGTTTGAGTTTCCAGTTGATTCAGATTGTGTAAAAGTGTTCAAAGTGTGGTTGCAAAAATATGGTACTTCAAGTACCATCAAAATGCAACATATCCGTGATTTCGTTCTGAAAAAAAAAATCAAACTGTTTGTCGCAGGACGAAAGCAAGCGTATAAATAAAGACGTGTCCAGGTTGTGCTCTGAATTTAACACTCGCTGGAATAAGGCAGGAAGAACACAGAATAGTTTTGAAGTAATCAACAAGAATTGGTTGAATTGTAGTGCATTTACTTGTGGTAATGTGAAAGTTGGAATGCCCAGAATACCGTTTTCTGACCTGAATAAAAAGAACAAAAAGGCGGAGAGTTGAAGGATTGAGGCAGCAGGGAACCGCGAATGAATTGGCGTATGCAGCAGGAATGAATTCTCGAAGTGAGGGATGCGAAGATTTGGCTAAACTTTTGCAAGAAGAATTACAGGCATGTCCTACCAGTACCAATCGAATGAGACGAGCAATGGAATCCAAAACTGATTTACAAAAGCATTGTTTGTTGACAGCTGATGAAGGACTTGCGTTTTTTATTGATTGCGATTACAGTAAAGATCAGTGGATACTGCTTCGAAAGACGTCTAAGCAATGCAACGCACCAAAAATATACCCTAGCTACCTCTGGCCCGTGAAAAATGTCTGCCAGACCGTAACAGTATCGTCATCTCAGAGGTATCTTGTTATGGTTGTATTTGAAGGAGGGTTTTTAACCCACTGGTAATTCGTTCTTTACATAGGTATCTGATGAGGTTGACGTACAGAGTTTGCTGGATCACACAGTTCAGCGAATACTATCTTTGGCTTTGGAGATAGAAGGTTTGAATGATGTAGCTCTTGAAGATCTTGAGCTTTAATCGAAATGGGGTTTTGACGACTCATCGGATCATTCAAACTACAAGCAAAGGTTTGAAGGGGTAGATGAAGATGACAATGCAATTTTTATTACATCTATGGTACCATTGATACTACGCCTCCGTAACAATACAGATCGTATTTTGTGGATGAGTCGTATGCCTCCATCTTCAAGGTTATGCCGACCGATTAAAATCCAATTCAAGAAGGAAACTGTTGCATTGTCCTTGCATGAAAAGGAATTCCTTGACGCACAAATCGAAAGATTAATGCCAAGCTTGATCTCAAACTTTCGAATCCATCATACAATGATTTGTAGTATGATCGTTGGAAAAGTTTGCTCTGCTTTGACCGGAAAAAATTTTGTGTTTGCCAAGCATCCCCAAAGCAATTTAACAACATTAGAGCGATGGTCTAGATCAGTCAATAAAGCCACATTCGAAAAAAAAAATCATTCGAAAAATTACCGGGTTGGCAGAGACAATCATTGAGAACTTTTCTGTCATAGTGGGCATACTGGCATGTGGCAGGCAAAAAAACACTGACTCTTCTAAAGCATTTCACTACGAGACGGCCAAATACTATGTTGAGTTATACGGATGGTCTTACATACATGCCGCAGTCTGTTCACGGAATACTGATACACGGTGCAGACATTATAAGCAGCATTACTACCAATCGGAAGTCTTTCAGAGGAGCCACAAGAATGCCGCAACAAAGATTTAAAATGCTGTAGAGAAAATGAAGCGCGAAAGTGTTCAAGATAAGTTCACAGTAATTGAACATTATCACAAATATTCATAATTACTGAAATATTTTCATTTCTCTACAGGACTGCTACCAATTATGATCTTTTCACACAATTGCAAATGACATCCCACCCGTTGATAGGGAGTCTAAGACGACCAACTGTCAAAACATCTATGCAACTATTACCAGCTGAAAAGAAACTTTTGCAAAATTCCCAAGCCCAAGCCTGATTCAGACACAGAAGCTGAGGAAGAAGGTAATCAGTAAGGCTTTATTATAAAATAACATGATTTAATGCTTTTATTATAGCAATAAATCAATTTAAAGAAGCGAAAACCTATTAAAAAATGAAATACATTAATTTTAACAAATTTGTCTGAAGCAAAGAACTAAGAACCGACGAGTTCGCAATAAGTTTTGATTCCTATGCAGAGATATATCAAAGAAATTAATAACAGCTCTGTGAAATTGAATAATACCGAACCTATTTTTAGGTAAATGAATTACTGGCGAAATTGTATAGTCAGAGTTCATTGGTAACACTTACAATACCACTAATTACATATTCAGTAATTTAAATACGTTCAAAGCAGCTACATAAATCTGATTACTTTCATTAAAACTTTAATATCCATTGCCTACGAAATTTATCACACTAAGTACTGCACACTCATATGAATTCACAGATTTCAGAAATATTTTACCGGAATCTTGACAACAGATCGTTTTGTAATCAATTTTTACGGATGCCGGTAGAATTTAACAGATTTCACGAAATATTTGTACATTTGTAAAAATTTATCGAAATTTAAAAGATAGGTACACCCGATAAGACGGACTGAAAACTTCATGTACCCGATGATACCCGGCGCAGATTTTTTGTACACGTATACTTTAAGTGATGGTTGACCAAACTATTCAAAATTTGGTTGCAAAAATTTGCCGGTGTCTGAGTTATTGTTGTTGAAAATATGTATATTTTTTAACTTAAATCCGCTTTAAAACTCAAATAAAGCCGTTAAAACTTATGACGTCTTCAGCAAAGTTGTGCATTTTAATAATATTGATAACTTTGTTGAACATTTTCAACCAATCTGGTAACGTTTTAGCCACAATAAAGTAAAAAAAACAAGTTTTAAGTAAGTCTATATACTAAATCAATTATATATCAGAATGCTTTCGATATAGGTACTAACAATCTTCAGCAAAGTTTCGTTAAATATATAGTTCTAAAACTTTGTTGAAGACTTCAACCTTCTATCTTGTACCCACACAAAGTTAGTTTTTTTAAGTAAAGTATCACTTAAGTAAAACTTTTGATAAGTTTTTGAAAAAATGTGAAATAACATTTCTAACAACTTTTTCGTAGACACCAAAGCCCTAAAATGTGAGGAACAGTGTGAAAACACTTTTGACCGTCTTTTTTCAGATTGGTCCCACTGTGCGACGGCAGTAAAGTATTGTGGACCTGGAAGGGTTTTTGAGTCCTCCTTTATATAGGTCTCATCGTCCATCAAAACGCATGCATCCGGACGCTGCAAAAGACGCAAATACAATTTCCGGGCCTTTGTTGCTGCTCGCTTCTTCTGTTCTGCACTTTGTTTCGAGATTTTCAGGTGGTTTCGCCTCTTGATACGCTGGATCATTCCGACACTCGTTCCTGCTTTTTTGGCGAAATCACGTATTGACATTGATTTGTTCTTTATGATTAGAGATACCACTTTCTGCTCCAGTTTCGGGTTGGAAGAACCAGGTTTTCTGCCTCTTCCTGGTAGCTCATCCAAAGAATAGTGTTCCCCAAACTTATTAATGATGGTTTTAACACTCGCATGATGAATTCCAAACCGCTTCGCCAATTTTCGCATAGTAATACCCTTCTCACTTAGCCATGTGTCCATAACCTAAATTTTCACTTCCTTTTCAATACGCGACATTTTAAAAACGCAGAATTTGAACCGCACAAACAAGTAAACAAAAGAAAACTGACAGTCAAACGCACAGCATGCAGTGCTCAGAGCATAAAAAACCATCACAAATACATGCGTACAACGCAAATGTATGTGGATAGCTTATATTCGATACACTCCTTAGATGCAGTGCTTTACCCTTTATTCAACCGAAGCGGAATATGTGACGTTAGCCGAGGCCTACCAAGAGTTGCTGTGGTTGTAAAAATTGAAAAATGACGTTGGTGAGAAGCCTACCGGACCAATCGTAGTACTATAGGACAACCAGAGCTGCATAGCAATGCTGTGAGCCGAAGAAGGAAGCCGACGGACCAAGCACATCGACACGAGGTTCAATTTCATCCAAGACTTGGTAAGCAGTGACGTCATCAAGGTTATCTACAGCCCCAACGAATCGATGATCGCTGATGTCTTGACCAAACCGTTGTCGAGGGTGAAGCTGGAAACTTTCCGGATCCAGATGAGACTTCAAACATTGCTGCTTGAGGAGGAGTGAAGGAGTACAAGCAACCCGTGATTGAAGCTGTTATCGATCACAGTAGTCTAAAATGTAAATGAATAGAAACCAAGCCAAACAATGCATAAGGTCCTAAGTAACAATATAAACAAAATCGAGTTGAATATCGATTCGGACAGAAATCCATTACTTTTCTATGAATCATTTTAAAATTATGCTCTAAGATTTAAAAACAATGAAAATACGAGCGATAACAAAACTTCCAATGTACCTGCCGTCTGATATCACACAGCTCTGTACATTGGACTTTTGGCATCGCTTGTCCAATGTACAATGTTTGTCTAAAATTTTGACAGATGTACATAGGACCTACATGTTTTCTTCTCAAAACGCGTGTTCTGATTGTTCGAAGAATGAAAACAAGCAAAAAGTTCTTCGTTTGGATGGATAATATTTAACTACTTCAAGCAACATTTGTCTCAAATCGAAAAAATAGGATCGAAAATTTGGATATTCTTTATTCAAATCTAATTTCAATTCACTTGTGTAATCTTTAATTTTTGTAAGATTTTCAACGTAAAACGTCGTCAGGATTATGAAAAAAATGTTGCCTTTGGTGTTTAGGGTGATTCTAGGCGTGTAATTGTTAGTCCTTATCGCAATCAAAAAAGTCCGATGTGCATTCTAACTCTACAGAAGACCAATCTCACAGGTCCAATCTACAAATGTAAATGCAATAGGTCCTAAGTAATAAATGTATCAGTTACACAACTAGAATCATAGTAAACTTCAAAACCAAACTTTTTCTTTGTGATCTTGACGATGGCTTACGTTGAAAACCATGCAAAAATTAAAGATTACATGATTAATTTACAATTACGATTGCAAAAACAAATCAACATTTTCAATCCAATTTTTCTCGATTTGACACAAATGTTACATAGGACCTAATGCAATGTTTGGCTTGAAATATAGATCATTGGTAATCATTTCCTTAAAGCGATCGGTTCGTTCTTAACTTCCCTCCAATAATTAAAAGATAATATGAATGAGTCCTAAAACGGAATTTCAGAACAGCATTTTACGAGTTCATAGACTTTATGAACTTGATGAGAGTAAAAGGAACTTTAGCAGACAAGGTTTTAAGACCGTTGTAAAGAAGCGCTGTGTAGGTTCTTATAAACATGACTACCTATTGACACCTCTCACTGCCATAATAAAACCAAATTTATTTCTAGTGCCTTTCATAAAACTTCAATAAAACTTAATAAAGCTGGATGGCTTTGGCAATGTTACTTGGGATGCACTAAAGCACAACACTGCACTGTATGAATAAAGCCGATGGCATACAGGCAGGCACACTTTCATCAACGACCGACAATTATCGACACGGAAAACAATACATAAATCCGGATGATGACTGTTTCCGGAAACCGAATTGCATCCTCGATAGCCCGTGTCACTCTCTGTAAACTTCGTCAACCTGTTAAGGATGATCCTCTCCAGGAGTTTCCTGAGCGTATCCAACGGGTATAATAGCCTATATGACGCGGGATCCCCGGGAGGTTTTCCTGGCTTCGGCAGCAACACCAGCTTCAGTATTTTCCACTCCAACTTCCAACTTCCTGGATCGTTGTTTTAAGTGCCACGTTGGAGATTCCTTCCGGTCCTTAAGTCCTCTAACCACTGTCATGAGCTCTTCATTCCCGACTTTCACGGCCTTAGTTTTACTTCTTTCTTCCTCTATTAAAACCATGAAAAACCAGTATAATTCATGTGTACATAATGAACATGGCAGGTAAGGGGCATTTTTTATTTTGTTTTCTAAAAAGAAATTTAACAATTTTTCTTTTGAAATTTCGAACTGTACAATCTACTCAAAAGTTATGATTTTTCAAAAGTTATGGTATTTTGAAAAAAAGATTTTGTTTAAAATGTCAAATTTTTGGACCATTCTATCGGAAATTGTCGACCAAATGACGAAATGAAAAAATATGAGTCTTCTATTTTTCGATAAGGAACAAAACAATCAATTGTTACAAAATGTTGAGAGGTCGTTTGATTAGCTGCATTATGTTATAAATAATGTTAATCCAAACAATTACAAATTGAGATGTTATGATGTTAATTTTTAAAATTCAACTGACCAATAGTTTGGGGTTTTCATCAAATAGAGATTTATATTAATAGAAATAAAATAATGGAATAATTGCTGCTTAAGACTCTTGAGTTTCTTAATTCTAAATGTAGTAATTGCCTTCCACCGAAAGCAAACCTAAACATAATCCAAACCTTTCAAAGTTGGACTTAGAAGGGCTTCGACATTTAACCATTCAACGTCGAAAGCCAGCCCTGAGGGCCCTGAAAGCAGTATCGTAAAACTATGCAACCAGTAAAAGTTGGTTCCATGTTTCCACCGCTCGGGCTGAGACTGCTGCTGGGACGTGTTAATGTAATCCGCGCTGATCATAGCCGGTTCGGTGGGCGGTCGTACAATGTTTACGGTGTTTAACGGTTTCAGCAATTAATAACTCGTCACACCACGCCGTACCGCCCCAAGCGGAGCGACCTTTGACATCATGACGAATGGTGGCTTTTAAATTGAAACAAAAAGGCAATCTCGGTCGGAAAAGTGCAGTGCGAGAGCAATACCCGTATGCAGGACCATTATGATGCAATTTCTTGGTAGATTTATTTTCGGTTAATGTGAAACTGGAGGTAGTTTCTAAAATAAACGAAAAGTACACAGCCCTAGAATACCCGAGCATTTAACCTCTCATACGAAATCGTTCCAAAGAATTTCGAAAACAACTGGAAATGCCACAACACATTACTTATCCCATGTTCCCACACCCTATTCACTGGATTCCGGCAGGGACTCATAAAGCTGTCAACTGTCGAAGATTTACTGCCAATATCTCTTAAATGTATCAGAAAAGTTCTCCGCCAGTAGACAATTAGATACACTGTAGTCGATCCCTTTCCCTTTTCATTTGTCCTACTCCGAACGACCATTGCAGATGCTGTCATTCCGTATTCATCCGAGCCATCTCCCGCGCACCGAGAAGGAAAAGCAGAAGGGCCATGTTATCCGAATTGGGATGGGTAAAAATGGCGACCAGGATCTGAACCCTCCTTTGCGCAACCGACGGCGACGAATTGGCCCTTATCCTCAGCACTGTGCGAGGGAAAGAGGGAGAAAATAAGAAAATCCATCCCGAAAAGCAATAAAAATGGGAGAAATGTGAAACGCAACCATGTTTCCTACAAATTTTAACGATCTCCCTACTTTGGGCACAATGTTTACGACTTTGCTTTCAGTCCACTGGAAATGCGTTTTCTTATCGATTCGCTCGATGCGTTGTGCAACATTTACGAAAGGAGCAGCGGTTTTATGTGCTTGGTTTTTATTTATCTTTCCGTTTTGAAAATAAGGATACTGTCTGAATTCGTTCGTCTACAGCTGCGGAGAAGTGAAGTTTTTTTTTATCGATGATAACATTTTTAGGATGGGAAAATTTATGTTGGAAGGGTGTTTCTGAAGCTAAGATCTTTTTCGAAAGAATACATTTCTAAGTTGAAAATAAACATAGCAGATAGGGGAAATGTAGACTATTATAGACTGTCCCAGAAAATAAGGACACACTTTTATAAAAGCTGCAATTTGAACATACATTTTTATTCGGGTAATTTGTAGGGTTTCTCTCTTTGTTTACGCCCAATCGCATAACCAAACACAATTCACAGCAAAGTTTCACGCGCATTTCGAGAGATGGGAAAGATTTCCGTTTAAAATCTCCATACCATCGTCCACTAGAGGAGCACTATTCCAGGATTATCAAAAAGAAAGTTGGCGAAACTGGGAAACGAAGCGGTGCGTATTGCGATCCGGAAGTTCGGAGATGAGTATTCCCTTGTGAACTTGCCACGAAGTGGACGAAAAGAAGGAGCCTCAAACCCCAAATTGGACAACAAAATCGGACGAGCTGTTTCTAAGGCAAGAGGGGCTTCAGTACTCGATTTAACCAAAAAACTGAACATCTCGAAGTCCAACGTTCAACAAGCCAAAGAAAGAATGATGCTGAAAACGAACAAGAAGCAGAAGCAGCCAAAAAGAAGTTCTACACAAGCAACCCGCGTGAAACCATGGCACAGTGGTCAAAAAGTCGATTTTAACGCTCTTAAATCATAGCTCCCTAAATAGTGGAGCTAGAGCGATGGCGTCTTTGGCAAAGTTGCTAGATATGACAAGCTTCATATTTTGGCGGTATGACTTTTGTGATCAATCCCCCTAAAAGTGAGATAAAAATTCAACTTTTTTAGGATTTTGAGATAGAGAAATGATGTCTTGAGCAAAATTGTAGAAAAAGTCAATACAAACAAATTTACTGAAGAAACAAAAATTGTATGTTTCACCCAATTGGAGATAGAAAGCGTTTTATAAGAACTAACCTCCAAAATCACATTTTTCACTGAAACATTTTGTTTTTAATTTTAAGGACAATATAATGTTCTACAAAGTTATTTGCAATATCTAAATACTAAACTTTCTAGAATATACTTTACCTGCATTATTTCAGTAGGATAAGAAATTGAACATTTTTCCGTTTTTTTAGTCATATTTTCGAAGGCTGTACCACACTTAGGAGCAAGTAAGTGCAGATAAACTTGGCTGCATCTAATAGTAAATTAAATGAGCTTCCAAGTGGTGTTTAGTTTGTCCGTCCACAACCGTCTGCTGGGAAGTTATGCTCAAAACAAATTTCAATGATTTTACTATATTTCATTATTCAAACAGTATAAAAAATTGCGTTGTCATGGTAACTACACCTTCAAACTCATTATTTTCAGCATAATTGTACATTTTGTTTGTGTCAATATTTTTATTCATCGTATGTTACTATAATTAACCCGATTTTTATTTCAATTATTATTAATTATTAATTAAACATTTGTTTTTGAAGCCGTTTTTAATTGCAACCGCATCGTTTGTTAGCAGCTGTTTATCATCGCCAGACAATGGTTTCTCATGCTTTTTGAGCCAACCACGAATGCTTGTAATCAATGGATCTTATGATACAAGAAACCATTTCAGGAGATCGCAATCCGTATCCTTTTTGATAATTTTTAATCAGGTATTACATATGCAGAGCCAACCAACCGAAATGAATAACACCAAAAAAGTGCAGGAACGTGCAGTAAATGAATCGACTTACGAATTCGGATTATCTACATTTCATGTGTGGATTTGACGTTCAGAATATTTTTTACATGTGGCGTATCGACTAAAACTCCAGAACTGGCAAACTCGCGGAGAAGACAGAATAAAGCAGCTGAACGAAAAAAAGAATATCTAAAACCGATTGAAAATCGTCATGGGCATGTAAGTTTATAACCCATGCATTGAGAGAGCTGATACATTCTATGATGGTTACGTAGCACGCTTGTTATTTTGTGAACGTGAACAGTTTTAAAGCAACGTGTTTTTTGCTGGTCAGTTTATACCCTTGGTGTATGACACAGTTTTCGCCAAGAATAAGGACTGCATCGTTAATTATGAGTATACCTTTGAGGTTCTGTATGAAAAAGACTATGACTTATTTTGACAGCTGTTTAGTGTCAATGTGTTGCTTGCCTTGTTAACAAACGAAAACAATGCGAGGCCTACGGAAGAAAAGCGAATCGATTGTGACCAAGTACTGAAAAGGGATTGTCGCTAAGAAAATTAGCAAAAGAAGAAGGTGTTAGTGTCTGTGCGGTCCAAAATGTGGTTAACCGGTTTGTTATGCATAACACATTGAAGGACTTACCCGGCCGTGGTAGAAAAACAGCTGCGTCAAACCCAAATTTGGACAAACAAATTTGCAAAGTTTTTGAAGGAAAAAAGAAGGTATCCATCAGAGATTGTGCAAAGTGATCGACGATTGAAATGGTCCAACGCGCAAAGAAGCAAAATTCGAACAAATATGTTCGAAACACAGCCAAATTCAGGCAGATTCCGTGAAACTCGGGCTCGGAAGCTGTCAACTACGTTTTGAGCATAAATGACATGTGCATTATCATGGATGAAGAGACGTTCATCAAATTGGACTACAAGGCACAGTTCTACACCGCGAAGCGTGGAACGGATGACCCAATTTCGGAGGAATCGATTTTTTGCGAAAAATTTGGATTAAAGGTGTTGGTATGACATCGACACCTTTTTTCGAAACGAATTCTGCTACAAATCCGAAAACACAAAGGTTCGACACTGTTTTGGTCTGATTTGGCATCCTGTCATTATGCGTGTGCCACCTTGCACTGGAATGAAGAGAACAATGTCCAATTTGTGGAAAAGGCAATGAGCCCTCATAATTGTTCGCAAATAAGGCCCATTGAGAAATTTTGATGGCTTTTATGAAAGGAAAGCTGCGGAAGAAGGCTACAAGAGCAGATGACATCATCCAATTATTAAAAAACTGGGTAAAACGTAAGCAAAACCATCGATGGAACAGTTGTGCACCACCTCATGAGGAACATCAAGAAGAAGGTGCGAGAGTTGGCCAAATCTATAAAATATTGAATGAATACTGATGTAATGGGCATTTTTGATGGTCAATAAACAATGTAAAAAATAAATAAAACATATTTAAACACATAAATTTTTAAGAGTACTTATAAAGGGTGTATTCGATAAAAATGGCACACAGAAAATCTTCTGTAACTTTTGAATCGTATGAGTAAAAAACCTAGAAATTTTAATAGATCTTATCCATAGTGTATTATTTACATCTGCCATGTTTCATAGTTATACATTCAGTAGTTCTAGTCATGTCGTCGAAACAAGAAATTGTCCGTGAGAAAATTTTGTGCACTCACAATCAAAATCCAGGGGCGTCCCACCGGTGGATTGCTAAAAGGCTTGGAATTGCAAATACAACTGTGTCTCGTGTAATAAGAACCTTCAAAGAGCGTCTGAGTGTCCAAAGGAAGGAAGGGAGTGGTCGTAAAAGTGGTCCAATGGACAGTAAAATGGCCAGGAAAGTCGTACAACAATTCAAGAACCGTCCAAACATGTCAATTCGAGATGTCGCTAAAAAGTCTAAGTTGTCAGTCGGTTTTGTGCAGAAAACCATGAAGTGTGCTGGGTTACATGTTTACAAAGGGCAAAATGCCCCAAACCGGAATGAAAAACAAAACATCACTGCGAAAACCCGCGCCCGGAAACTTTACACGAAGCTGCTCACCAAATCCGGTTGCATCGTGATGGATGACGAAACATACGTCAAGGCCGACTTCCGTCAACTTCCTGGGCAAGAATATTTCGTTGCCAAGTCGAAGTTCGATGTTCCGGAGGATGTTCGAAAGAAGAAACTATCGAAATTTGCAAAGAAGTTTCTAATCTGGCAGGAGATTTGCGGATGTGGTGAAATAAGTGCTCCCTTCATCACTTCCGGAACAATAAACGGTGCGATTTACACGGAAGAGTGCCTTAAGAAGCGTCTCTTGCCATTCATTAAGAAGCACAAAGGATCAACTCTGTTTTGGCCTGATCTAGCATCCTGCCACTACGCTCGAAACGTATTGGAGTGGTACCGAGCCAACAGAGTCAATTTTGTGCCAAAGGATATGAACCCACCAAATTCACCGGAACTTCGTCCAATTGAAAAATTCTGGGCAATTATGAAAACGGAACTTCGCAATCATCCCAAAACTATAAAAACAGAGCTAGAATTGAAGAAAATTTGGGTAAAAACAACAAAAACACTGGGAAAATCGGTTGTACAAAATTTGATGGGTAGAGTGAAAAGGAAGGTGCGGGCATTCGGGATGGGAGACGAAATTGAATAAAACAAATGTTGTAAATCAAAACTCATTAGTAGTTCTTCATTCCCTGAAAATTTCAAGGAAATCCGATTATCAGTTTAATTTTGATGAGTATATATGTGTGTGCCATTTTTATCGAATACACCCTTTAATTAACGATTCAGCCCTTAAGTTCTGCATGATAATGGACGACGAAACGTATTCGAAGTTGGACTATAAGGCATTGCCGTGGATCGCTATATTACACGATTCATGATGGTAATGATGTTGACAAGGCGGAAAATCCAATTTTCACTTTAAAATTTGACAGAAAGGCGATGGTCTGGCAGGCAATATGCTCTTTTGGTGAATTTGCAAGACCGAACATCATAAATGGAGCAATGAATGCAGATATTTACGTCAACCAATGCTTGAAAAAAATGCCCCCCACCCCTCTCTCACTTTTTCAAAGTATGGTGGAGTCCCAAGCCACCATAGAAACATTTCTCTCTTCAGCAAGCCAAAGTTGGTCCAATTTGCTTGATTAGTTCTCGAGTTATGCAGATAATTGTGTTTCATTTGTGTAGGAGCCCCCTCTGTCAGAGAAGGGAGGGTTCTCTTACTATTATAAGAACCTTCCCCGGCCTCAAAATATCGTACATACAAAATTTAACGTTAATCGGTTCAGTAGTTTCCGATTCTATAAGGTTCAGACAGACAGACAGACATCCCTAGCAAAGGAAAATAACAAGCTGATATCATATAAGTAACAAGTGCTGTTATCCCAGTTATCGTTTTGATTTCCGCTGTTATCGCATAACAAATTTAGTTATCACTATAGGCAAATTTTGTTATCATATGTTATCATTTTGAACATACTCTTTTTTATGAACGTTATAAGTTGAATTGTAAAACTATACATATATCATATTTGAACAAGACATTTTGCTTTTATTCAAACTATTTTTTTCAGTTATTAGCATGAGAATTTCATTTCAAATTGATAACATAATTTGATATCATTTCAATAAATTTGCTTACAATACAGGATTTGTTACCAAGTTGTTTGCAGTGATAACAAAATTAGTTATTATTATGATATTCAACGAGTATTATTTTGTTATTCATTATGTTATTTTGGCTGTTAATTCAGCCTCAATGATAACATAATCAGTGATCAATAAATGATAACTTGGTAATAGAACTTGTTATCAAATTGGTATAATCCTTTGCTCGGGTATAAATCCATTTTTATGTATATAGATAATTTATAGTTTATAGATTTTATCATCTAATTTTTACGTATTATTACGCAATCGTTGGTTAAAATGGTAATAAAATAGTCTTATATTTTTGCTATTAACCCGTCCCCTCTTTTGAATTTTGCTTCGTACTATGTTTTCGTGCCTCTTTCCATTCAGGGTTAGGCTACAACGCTAGTATATAGCACGCGAGACGAACCGAAATGATTTCTTAAGGGATGAATGGCCAGTGTTCAGTAGTCCAAAATTTTATCATTGTATTGGATGGTCATGGAAACCAGTAACTATCCGATTAGACGGTCTTGCGTGACTCTGTCTCCCAAACCATAACCGGGCGGACTGTAGCGGGTGGACAAAGTCCTGACCAAACCACCAGCTGAGAGCTCGTGTCGAAAACATATAAGGCATAGTCCTGAATCAAGAGAGGCACGAAAATACAGAACGAAGCAAAATAAAATCAGACACCGGCAACAAAGCAAAATTATTTTGCAGCTGAGAGGTGTGGCTGTTTCTGTATTTATCATAGAATGAAACTGAATAAAAAAAGAGAAGATGACAATTTGAACCATTTGTTACCCGTTTTTGAGGACCCGGGTAGGAAACGCATATTTTCAACCTGTTCATACGGAGGTTTGTATGGGAGCAAAAATAGGTCATTGGTAAGTAAAAATTGAATACTTATACCAACAGCACTTAATTGCAATTTCAAAGAAAAAATTGTGTAATTTTTTCTGATCAAATGGTGTATAAATGAAGACATTGTGCTCAGTTGAGCGAGAGTTATTAGTGTTCAAAACCTTCCACTTTAGCGTAACGCTCCAAATTTTGAAATTTCACCCGGTATAGAATAAGAGACGTACTTGTTGCCGTTGATTCTTCAACATGACAATCCTGTAATATTCTGGCCCGACCTTGCTACCTTACACTATATTGACTATGGTATGGTACACCAATGGTAAACATCGGAAATTGTGACAATTGTAAGGTATGCGCACAGCAAATTCTAGCCATGGTTCATTAGCCACTTCTTTTTTATTGATCAATATAAAGATGTTACTAATGCGGGCTAACGCAATGTCATTGTGTGTGTGAACGTTTTGGGATACGGTTTGCTGTTTAAAAAGCATTTTCATTCAAAATAAAGTCGAAGGAACAACAAGCGCGTGAAAAAAAATTCACACACGGCAACTTGAAATCCCAGAAGGATGCAGTGCTTTGACTGATTAAGCAAGCCCCGAACTCTTCCACCCAAAATATACCTATAAAGGTCAAAAAATCGTATTCTTTTGCTCAAAAAGTGAAGAAAGCGGCAAGTTATAGATCGTTCAAGGTAATAAAACCCCAAACAGGAACCCAGAAGCAGGAAACCAGTTCGAAAACAAAAGCGCGTGAGCTGTACGACAAATTGCTGACAAAAATAACAGAATTCAAAATGCCAAAATGGCTAGTACCAACCATCGAAAAGCACACGAGTTCTGTGTTGTTTTGGCCTGATTTAGCGTCTTGTCATCAGGAGTGGTATGCAGAAAGCAACGTCAGCATGCAACCAAAGGACTGCAATCCTCCGAACACTCCAGTAAAGGGTGTCCACGATGAAATTGCCACACTATGAAATTGCCACACTATGAAATTGCTCTAACTTTTTAACCGTTGGGTAGAATTTAATGAAAATTTGGGTGGATTTAGTTCATAGTGCATTATTTACATCCTGTAAGTTTTAAAGTCCTGTGATCAAAACTCGCGGAAATGGAGTCGAAAGAACAGCTCGTGCGTGATAAAATCTTGCGCATTCATCACGAGAACAAGGATCTCTCGCATCGTTCCATCGCTAAAACGTTTGGAATCGCGAATTCCACGGTGTCGCGAGTGATTACGCGGTTCGAGGAACGGTTGACCACCGATCGGAAGCCCAGAAGTGAAGGAAACAGTATTCCGTACAACACCAAAAATCACAACCGCGTAGTTGGGGCCTTCAACCGAAATCCGAACGCCTCCGTTCGGGATGTGGCTAAGAAACTGCACCTAAGCCGAAGTTTTGTCCAGAAGGCCAAAACTTAGGCTGGGCTTCGAACGTTCAAGGTACAAAAGGCCCCTAATCACGACGAGAAGCAGAACAAGTCCGCCAAAACCCGTGCCAGGAAGTTGTACCTCAACATGCTGACGAAAGTTGAATGCTGCATCATGGACGACGAAACATATGTGAAGGCCGACTTCAAACAGATCCCCGGCAACCTGTTTTTCACGGCCAAGGATAAGTTCAGCGATCCGGAGCATGTCCGCACTTAGAAGATGTCCAAATTTGCGAATAAATTCCTGGTTTGGCAAGCCATCTGCACGTGCGGGAAGCGGAGTGCACCTTTCGTGACCCAGGACACGATGAACGGACAGGTGTACATAAAAGAGTGCCTCCAGAAGCGGCTGCTTCCTCTCCTGAAGGCCCACAACGTCCCAACAATCTTCTGGCCGGATTTGGCCTCATGCCACTACTCCAAGGACGTGCTGAAGTGGTATGCGGACAATAAGGTCAATTTCGTGCCGAAAATGTTCAACCCTCCCAACACTCCGGAGCTCCGCCCCATCGAGAAGTACTGGGCGATTATGAAGCAGCACCTTCTTAAACGACCTAAGGTAGTGAAGACAGTCGAGGAACTGAAGAAAGTATGGGCTTACATGCAAAAAACGGTTGATTCACAGGTTGTGCAGAATCTTATGGCCGGGGTTAAGGCCAAGGTGCGGGCATTTGCGTATGGACTGTAAATAAAATACGAGTAAAATGGTAAAATGAAGTTTAATAGTTATTTCTCAATCCCTGAAAATTTGATGGCAATCGGATGAAAACTCGAATTTTGCGAATCAATTTTGTGTGTGGCAATTTCATCGTGGACACCCTTTACTTCATCCAATTCAAAGGTATTGGGCCATTGTGAATCGAAACCTTGGGAAATCAAAAGGAAAGGTAAAAAGCATGAAAAATTTTGCTAAAAAGTGGGAAAATGCTTCAAGAAAGGTGACTGAAGACACTGTGCTGAACTTAAAGGATGGTATCAAATGTAAAATTATACCATACGGATATAACAAGTCCGAGTAATAATATTTTGTTGTAAATGAGTTATAAATTAACCCTCTATGACGATGATTTTTTTTTCCGATTTAGAAATAAAAAGACATAATGTTATCCTGCGAGGTTTTCTGAGGCCAAATTTTGCTGTGCGCATACCTTACCTAGGTTCATGAGTCCCCCAAATTGCCCTGAAATTCGTCCCATCGAACGATTTTGGGCTCTGGTCAAAAGGTATCCTCGTAAACAGCCAGCCTCCATGTATCGCCTCCACTTTGTATTTATATCCGCTATCATATACGATTTTGTGTTTGCAGGGAAGGGGGCCGAAGAAGGGGACTGCGATTTTTGTACCTTTTAAGTGTTCGAAAGAGGAACCCGGGTACCCACATATTTTAAATGATTGTAACTCTATTGACCGATTTTAATTCTTTTGGAACCGTTAGATTCAGAAACTCATTTGCTTAATGAAAATTATGGACAATGTCTGATTGGATTCATCTGGTTCCCGTATAGGTTTCCGGGGCAGTGGTCCGATACAGACACATTGTTTGGGAATATCAATTGATTTTCCGGGAATGGATGTCAAAATCATTGGAATAATTCCTAGATACTATTTGTATTTTATCGTAGGCCATATGCCGACATATACCCTGAACGGCCCTTCTGTAAAAGGTTCCCGTGGAGTCAGGAGTGGCCAAGAACATATTTAGAAGGGAACCCTCGCAATATGAGCATCAATATTCATGAAATTTATTCAGTAGGCCCTTAAACGTCGGGCCTCCACAAAGCACGGACCTCAAACCCATCAAGAATTTGTGGGTAATTCTAGATTTACTTGTGCTTGAAATAGGGTCCCGGGGAGCTGAAGCCGTTCCCTACCCTATAATGATTGTTTTCAAATGATTTCATATGGCGCATTGCACATAATACGAGACAATATCATGCCGACGTTTAAGGTAATTTCTATAACGTTTAAGAAGTACCATTGAGTAACTAACTTAGAGGAAAACTTAAAATTGTAAAATTTAACAAACAATGCAATAGTTTGACACATGTATTTTAGATCCAAGGCAATATTTATCATAAAGCATAAGATCGTTGTTGCCACCGACGCATGCAGATCATCAATTTCTTCAAATCTATTTTACGGGAGATTTGAGTCAAGAAACTCAGCAACGATGTACGCACTATTCCAACACGAAACGGGGAATTGTTCAAACGATGTATGTAACGTTGCTTTATGAGTACAAGAAACTGATGAACAACGTCATCGAAGCAACGATTCTAACGGGACAATACAGTGCTAGACATTCGTTTAGCCGCGCCCTATTTTCTTTTCGTTTCAATATGAAATAAAGTAATTCAATGAAAGTTTATTTTGGTTTTAGTTTATTTATTATTATCAAATGCATTGCTCATTGAAATCAAATAACATTTGTAGGTATAAAAAAATCGAGAAAATGAAGTATAAAGGCTAGACATTCGTTTAGCCGCACCTGATAAAATATAAAAAATAGTTAAGTTGAGTGACAAATTTCGAAGTTCATCCATAGTTAATATTTAGTATGGCTTCCTCCATTTCGAATAACCTCATAAATCAGATTTGGCATCGAATCGGTTAGCTTTTGTAGTGTGGCCATGTTTATTTTGGCCCAACACTCCTGAATCGCTGTCTTTAGGCTGGAAACACTGTTATATTGTCGTCCATTTGCATACACCATGCCAGCTAAGATACCCCAGAGGTTCTCGATAGGATTACAGTCGGGACTGCAAGCCGGCCATTCAAGCAGTGGAATGTTTTTGTCACCAAACCACGCGAGGGATTGCTTAGAAACATGGATCGATGCGTTATCCTGCTGAAAAATTATGTCATCTGTTGCGTCATTCTCCATGTATCCTATCAAAACATCCTCGAGTAGATCCAGATACATTCCGGAATTCATTTTCGTTGAAATGAAGCAAATTGGAAGTTTAGCGTTGTAAGAAAAGGCTCCCCACACCATTAAACTTCCGCCCCCAAATTACGTTTGGATCTAACGATACTTTTTTGGCTCAAATCATGCCAATAACAACTATAACAATCCGGTCCATCCAGATTAAACTTTTTTTCATCCGAAAAAATCACATTTCGCCATTCGCGATTCCATTCCATGTATTTTCTTGCGAATTTAAGTCAGTTCTCTTTATGGGAAGATGTGAGTCTCGGTTTACTTTGTAGTTTCGTCCATTTGATGTTCGGGGATTCGTTCAAAATCCGTGCGATTTGCCTGGGCGTTACCGGAACATTCAGTTTATCTTTTATTTGCGAACAGGACAATCGATTTTTAGTGGCTTCGTTTCTTATTTGCCCTTTCTGCCGCAAAGAAATTTTGCTTCGTCCTTTTGTGGGACGTTTCACCCCATACTGTTCACCTTTGCCGAGAAAATTCCGAATAACTTTTTCGGATCGATTGATTTTTTTAGCGATTGACCGGTTTGAGTAGCCCTCAGCCTTGAACAACGTTATGATTCGTCGTTCCTCCTCCGTCAATCGAGTGCCTTTCGCCATTTCTATAAAGTGGTCACAAATAATAAGTTAAAATATAATTTACCTACACACATCTTCACCGTACCTCTCAAAATGAAAACCTCGCAATAATATTTAGAAATCTTATCGAAATAACACCGTAATAACAATAACAACACACTTATTCGCACTGCGGCTAAACGTATGTCGAAGGTAGAGATGGAGGTTCATTTGTTTTCTTCCTATCACATGGCAGATATATGTGTGTGAGTGGGATGAGCGTCCTTCCAAAAAAAGTGCTTTAGCTCTACTACCTATACAAAGAAAATGTAGCTCGATCAATATCTAGATATATTTAATTTACCGAATACTATTGGAATCTTGTAGGTGCGGCTAAACGAATGTCTGGCACTGTATAGAGATGAACACGTGTTTGTTCCGAGGATTCCTATGGTCTTGAATGATTTGCCGTTCGACTACAAATGCCTTCAATTTTCGATTCGGCTTGCTTTTGTAATGGCAATAAACAAGGCGTAAGAGCAGACATTGGAAATTTCTGGACTTAATTTAGAGTATCCGTGTTTTCCACACGGCCAACTACATGTCGCCTGTTCCCGTTTTGGAAAACCATCAGTATAGTTTATATATGCAAGAAAAGGCCAAACTAAAAACATTGTCTATCATATGGCATTGCAGTTACCATAAAATAACAGGCAAAATAACAACAACTTGGAATCTACATATAAAGGAGTACGCATTTATCAAAATTCCTCATATCCAATTTATTCTTCAGTTCTGTATTTATATAAGTAAATTAAGTATAGTCAGGACAACGTCTGTCGCGTCCAACTTCTTTGCCACATTTGTTCCACCTTTTGGTCATCTGAGTCGCGTCCCGAGCTGTTTTTTTTTTCACTTTTCTTAAGCTTCCGCTTCATTACTGCCCAAAATCTCTTTATGGGCCGGACTGCGGGCAGTTGGGTGGATTTATGTTTTTATCGATGAAATCTACGATATTATCGCGGTACCACTGGATGACTTTCCCCCACTGTAGTGGTAACTCGCCAAATCTAGCCAAAACTTCACGGGACCTTTATGGGCTTTAATGAAAGGTAGTACGCGGTTTTTGAGGCATTTTTCGTTGTACAGCTTCAAGTTCATCGTCTTATTCGTCACGAACACTTTGGTCTTTGCTCGGCAGCTGTATATACCTTGCCAAATCATCAGTTCTTTTTGGCAAATTTGTCTATAAAAGCAAACTTAAACTTAGCAGGAACATCTCCTCGTGCCGTTGTCATGTAGAATTTTTGGCCAGAAAGCTGTCCGAAATCCAGTTGGATGCCTGCTCTTTTACTCCTTGAAACGTTTGAACACATCGTACACGGTTGATTTGGCGATTTTCAACGTTTTTGCGATTTTTATTGCGATCCACGTTGGATTATCAACGCGGGTGAGCAGAATTGCTTCTCTCCCCTCGGCTTCCATCTAAAATAAGTTTTGACTCACTGCACGAAACACCGTGCAATTTATACAACAAAAAAATGGGCGCTTAGGTGAAAAAACCGCTGTAAAAGAATTCTTGCAACGTTCACTTTCTGTTCCGCTGCAACACAATAAGTTGTATTGATATGAACACTTGTTAATGTCGGAAATCTATTTTGCATTATATGCAAAATACAAACGTCAGACTGAAAAATCCGAAGGCATGTATTTCACGTTTGGAGCGTGGCTGCGACAATAGTGAGATATAGTATGTCTTCCGTGACCGCCTTTTTCAAATTTCTACTTTTAGTTCGTTGGAGCATACCGCTCTTATCAGTAAGCCACTCCTTAGATGCTCCTGCTATTAGTGAGCGATATTAACATTACTGAAATAAAATAGTCAATGTGCCATGAAATAATACCATGCTAAATGGATAGAGAACTGATACCTGCAGGTTTTCTTATACCCGATTGTGTTCAGAAAAAATGCTGCACAAACGTTTTGCAAACTGAACAGGGAATCTTTAAGATAATACAGTGCGATGCATTCGTTGAGCCGCACAAGGGTTTTTCTTGGTTTTGAAATCAAATGAATGTTAAATCGTTTCATTTTTCAATCATTTTATTTATCTCTCCGAGCTATAAAAAGTAACATAATTTCTCCAAAAATAGTTCCTCTTATGTAGTTAAAATCAAAAAATTATAAAAACAAAGGGTTGCATTCGTTTAGCCGCACTTCAAGTCCTCTTCAGTAAAATCCAAGCGTTTGCAAACTATTATTGATTCAGTATTTGGTAGTTCCTTATTTGTTCTTGATGACTTCAAAGATTCTCTTGGGCATCGAAGAAATCAGTTACTTGATAGTGTCTTTGTCCATTTGTTTCCAGCACTCCTTGATGCATGCCTTCAACTCATTCACGGTGTTGAATTGGCGTCCATTTGCGTAAACCTTCGAAGCCAGTATGCCCCAAAGGTTCTTAATAGAGTTGCAATCCGGTCTACATGCTGGCCATTCAAGAACGGTGATTTCTTTCGACTCAAACCATGCCTTGGCCTGTCGCGACACATGGATTGAAGCATTATCATGCTGAAAAATAACCTCTTCGTCCAAATGATCTTCCAAAAACGGCACCAACACTTCTTCCAAGAGGTAAGCAGTAAGTAGTCAAGTTCATTTTTGTGAAGATCCAGCAGATGGGTAATTTGGAATCATAGAAAAATCCACCCCATACCAATACAATTCCTCCTCCAAAATTTCTCTTGGATCGGGTTATTCCTTTATCCCTCAAATCGTGCCAATAATGACTGTAGCTGTGTGGACCGTCGAGGTTAAACATTTTCTCATGAGAAAATAGGACCTGGCGCCATTGGTAGTCGGATTGCTTTGTGCTTTGGCGTAAGTCTGGGTTTGGGTTTTGGTTTGTCCATTTGATGTTCGGACACACATTCAAAACGCGACTAACGGTACTTTTGTGAACTGGAAGATCGAGATTGGCAATAATCTGGCGACAACTCAAGTGGTTTTTGGTAGCTTCCTCTTGGATTTGTCCTTTTTGCCAAGCTATTATTCTCCAATTCCCCTTTTTTCGCTTCTTAATCCCATACATCTGCGGATTTTTTCGATCATTCCGAACAACCTTTTCAGATCGTTTGCTTTTCCGGGCAATCTCACGTTTACTGAGACCAATATCTGCCAGAACTCGGATTTGGCCTTTCTGCACCTCGTTCAAGCGTTTTACCTTTCCCATACCTAGACAAATTACCTTATTGCGAAATACTACACAGTACACAACGAAAATACTTACTGAGGTGCAGAAACAGCATAAACTATTGAGCAAACTTGAGAGCTTTCAAAGAAAATCGCGATAAAGGTGACTGCGTCTAAACGTTTGCAACGCAACGGAAGCAGGAAATATGGCGATAAGTCTTCTACGATAAGTAAACAACGCTAGAAAGCTGTTATTAGTGTGTGTAAGCAAGGCAATGGATCTCACTACTTCATGCATATAATGTTTGATTTGTTGCACTGAAATAAAAAGATCACGGCAAAATTTTATAAATGCGGCTAAACGATTGCAACGCACTGCTCTTATAAGAGAAACATTTCCGAGGCGCATCAGAACGTATGCGTCTACGTTTGATTTCGATCTGCAGGACACTCTCCCGGATAAAGACTTTCTGATCGACAGGCGTCTTATTCCAATATTCCTCATTGATACGTAATCGTGTTTCTCTCTCAATGTTCGACCCACAATCCAGAGGACATGTTGCACGGTTACCGGGAATCACTGTGTGCTGAATCAGTTTTTTTCCTTTTCGCCTCTAAAGCGGTCGCTTGTTTCTTCCGCTTACAATTCGGATTACTGCCCATTGTATCCTCTGGCTCCTTATCGCTTTCGCTGGTGCTACCGTACAGTTGCAGATAATTTAAAGCCATTTGTGTCACAAACTCACAACGCGATAAAAGACACCACTGGAACGTTAGACAAAATAGATTTCGGAACGTCAAATTTATTTTGCTCTGTACTTGAAAAATTGGCTACTACGATTGAAATTAGCAATTTGAAAAAATTGGCTACTTCTTTTCACATTTCAATTCAACGGCATGATTTCGGCATCGACAATAACTATAATGAGTAGTTTGAGAATTATTAAAATCTATGGGGAATTATGGGCAGTGAAATTGATTCTAGGAATGACTGGATTGATAATTTGACCATATAGGGCAAAATGTGCGTGACGTACTAAATGGATGGCCCCGATAATTTCCTTTGCATAAATGTTGCTCATTATTTTACAAATCAAGTCTACTGTTCTATTTACATCAAATAATAACTTAAACTATGGCTGATTGCACACACTTACAAAAGTAGTGAAAACAGTAATGAAAACTGTGAAAAATTAAGTTTGTTTTATTTCATTTTCGAAGGGCGAACCCTGCATTTTGCTCGGATAAAAATCAGAGCAAAGTAGATGTATATATTCCTAGTAAAATCTCGGTGAAGTGGGTTGTAATGTTTTTCTTTTGACTTGGTATCAATTAAATTTAATGTTGAACAGAACTCCATCGAAACTACGGCGTTTTGAAAAAACCCTTACCGCAATTATATCAAGCCGAAATGGAAAGCTTAAGCTAAATGATGTCATTCCCCCGCTCCGATGTAGAATGTACTCAAAAATTAAGTACCCAGTGCGCATTGTGACAGCTGTTCACTCGCCAGGCCCTTCTCTCCTTCAAGTACCTGCCACCGAGAAGTCAGAGCATTTAGGCAGATACGCATCGCACCGAAACGCATGTACCCAACCAGTCGCAGAAGCCAATACCGAAAGGCAGATTGCGACGACGACGACCACCAACCATAGTGTACTTGCGAAGAACCATGCTTGCAGCAGTCAGTCGCCGAATGGAAGGAAAAAAAAGAGAAAGGCAGAATTAATATGACTAATAATAATAACGTTTATTTGAAAGTATAAATTTTATTGCGCCAGATGGAAAAGGTCAGCTCTTGGAGGAAAGAAGAAGGGAGGCTTAATTAATTATTCGCGGCTGAGATTTACCGACTCAAACCTAGCATTATTCTGATTCGTCCCTCCGATTTCAATTGACTGGAGCATATCAATGGCAAACGAGTCAGTCAGTCCTCGGGTAGTTCAATTCAAAGCGTGTGAGGAATTAATGGATCGTAAGGAACCAAGTGGCTCCATGCGGAAAGAAGAAGAATAGAAGTGAAGGGTTGTACTCCGGTTGTAGGCGGGGGATGAACACACGAACACGAGATATGATGGCATGGTTGTTAAATATATGTGGAGTAATGCGGAGCGATGAAGCGGGTGAGTGAGTAATGTGCAGTCGAATGCCCCTGGAATAGCAATGATTTCATTTGCCGACGCTTGCAATGGGTTCCGGCGAATCGAAGGCTGGATAATTGATTTGATTATTACAATTCTAATCCTAAATATATAGTCCTTACTGTTTAT